>JBBBDQ010000766.1:4955000-5107500 GCA_037127315.1 Ascarosepion bandense
TGTGCAAGATTGATTTAGACAAGAAAGATTTCCTGCCCTACACAGAGATTCAACCTTTCTGGCAGTGGTTTTAACTATGGATTCAGTGTAGTCATTCCACTTGTGGTCAGCTGATAGAGTTAGGCCGAAAAGGAACAATGTGTATATATATATATATATATATATATATATATATATACACACACACATACATTGATAGTCCAATATGTAAATATTCATCTATCTAATCTAATCTAAACTTATTTATAAATGGAACTTTGTGTGTGTGTATCCGTTACCTATAGACTCCAAACCGATTTTCTTGAAAATTTACACAGTTGTACTATAAGCATCTGCGAGTGTTCTTAGCTAGGTTTTGTGTCAAGGTATCCTCGATAAATATCGAAAATCGATAATCGAAAATATTGGGTTATAGAAGGAGTGGTCTGATTTTAATGAAATTTGATACACTCATAGACAAAGACATAAGAAACGATATTCAGAAGTTTCAAGTGAACGCTGTAAAATTTTCTCCATTCATAACAAGGGATGTTGAATTGCTGTGTAATATCTAACCATTTATATAGCAATGAATGTTGTAAAATTTTACTCATAGGTGAAAAGGAGACTCAGGGCAACAAAGATGTCGCTCTATAAAAGGAAGCTAAAAAACATAGAAGATGCAAGCAACAAAGAAGTTTTAAAGAAAAAAGGAACAAAATTGTTATTTATACATAGCATCAAAAAGAGACAACTGAAATTTCTGGGACACACAATGAGGAAAGTGGGTTTGGAGAATTTGACACTCATAGGAAATATTGAATGCAAAAAGTTCAGAAGTGACCAAGCTTGTGTAAATGGATAATTGGACACAGGGTCAAAGGGTTATTAAAAGACAGCCATTGTTAAGAATGGCAGGAAGTTGTTGAGAACCATTATTACAGACTGTTAAGATATGCATCTGTTTCATTGCATTGATACACACCAACTGAGATTACTAGAAGGACTTTGGGGCATAACAGTGATCAGTGACCTTTTCATAAGCATATGAAATAAATGTGCATTGCTTTGTGCATTGAAATGGATATATCAAATGAAAATATATTTGTATATTTAGATCTTGTACAGATGTTGAGATGGCAGTAAGCATGCAGACACATACATACAATTATTTTAATTTTGAATGCATGTGAGATACAAATACTATCATCTCTGAGAAGGTCATTCAGTATAATAGTCCTGAATGAATTGGCAACCACCAAAGGCAATTCATTTTCTTTCTTTGTTCTTGTCTCAATTTATAAAAAGGATGGATTTTGAGGGTAACTTAATTTAGTGAGGGATCGGAGATAGATATTTAGTAAATAAGCCTCCAGCTTGGCACAAGGTCGTAAGCTTTAGTAACCTAGTTGAGCACTAAATATACAACAGTCATAATAGTGACTGCAAAACTAGTTTACTCCATTCTATGATACTGGAACCTCATTGCCCCATTATACATATATATATATGTATGTATATATATATATATATATATATATATATATATAGTGTATCAAGGCAGCAGATAATTTTCTAAACAAATACAGTTAAATATAAGTGACAATGAATGTCTATTGTTTTTAATCATGAGCTGTTCTAAACATCATATATTGGCTTTAATTTCAAACATTAAAATATTAAATCCAAACAACCCTCACTTAAAAAAATCACATTTAAATCTGGTCGTAACACATTACATTGCATTTAAATATATGGTTCTGTTCTCATTTCGAGCTCTCATGCGGTGTGACGTCATAGAACCGCATTACAAATTTACGAACTGTGTTTGCTATTTTGGGGAACTGTTATTGTTGCTTAGCAAAGTTTTATGTCAACACAAGATAAAATCGTCGCTGATAGTAGATGTTTTTATGTTAACATCTTTGTAACCTTTCTGAAGATGGCTCATGTGAGCCAAAAGCTTAGAACTAACTTAATAAAACAATTATCCAAATGTTGAAGAATTTTTGTCTTTATTTTCACCTGAAATTAAAGCCAAAATACTATGTTTAGAACAGCTCATGATTAAACATAATAGACATTCATTCTCTTATATTTAACAGTATAAAAAATATATATATATATAATTAGAATTAATAAATATAAAATTTATTACTTAGCTGAATGATATTATCTTCAACATCCTGACTCCAGAGTTTTGTAGATGAACCCTCCAGAAATCATTACATCCATGCATCAGGGTGTATCAACAAATTTATATTTCTTGTTTGTATTTTTCATTGATGCTAGGTTGATTTTTTGATTGTGTATGTGTGTATATATATATATATATATATATAAAACAATCATCACATCACAAATAACTAAAATGCAATTATTAATATATGAAAAACATTAGTAGATAATACTAAAATATTATTCTAACTCTCGCTGTAAAGAAAATTTGAAATACTTGAGGCTATTATAATACAAAAGAAACATCCGACAATAAATATATTTTACTACATGGATGGCATCTTAAAATGTATTTAAATGTGTATAAACATTTAAGATGCATATAAAATATTTAATACTATATTTATCTTCTAGTGCTGTCAATATATGATGTCATTTACAGAAAGAAATGCAAGCAAGCAGATGAATGACTCAACAAGAAATGTGCAGAGCTTGAAACACTTCATAACACAGACTGCAGACATGTATAAAGTGATAAAATGAAAGTACAGAAGACATTCTTCTTGACAGGATGCATAAAATCTAAAAAGGGAACACTCATAATAGAAAAAGGAAAGATACTTCAAAGATAGAATGAATATATTGGAGAACTCTTCCATGACAAAAAGAGAGACCTATAAAAACATACAAGGCCTGGTAATACTCAGATCCATCAGAACTGGCTAGAAAGAAACAGAAACAAGAAGCAAAATTAGATAAGATTTTAGGAGAGCTTTACAATCAACCTTAAATAATTGTGGAATCAATAAGATTACTGAAATAATAAATGAAATATATATCGTGAAATCTATCTTCACAATGATGTCGAAGAAGCCAGATGCAAAAGAATGAAAAGCCTTTGTGGACTGAGTGAAAGTAAACTTATCAAATTTCCAGCACTTTCCTTAGCATCTGATGTTATGATTATTATTATTGTTGTTCATGCATGTGTATATCCATACCAAATATATCTTCTGACTGTCATTGTAGATTGAGTGACAGTCGTGTCATCAAATCTCACTGGTCAAAATCTCTTGAGACAAATAAAGTCAATCTGCTGGGTTTTCAGATAAATTAATTTGTTTTTTTCTCCTGTTATTTGAATTAACCTTCAAAATATTTTTACCTTAGTGTTTTATGATTTTTTGAGTTCTATTCTTCCTCTACAACATTTTTTTTTTATCATTTTATACGAGTGATGGATTTGTTAAAATTGTTGATGAATAATAGGATTAAAATCAATGGAAAAAAAAATGAACAAATTTATTTGATAACCCAATGGATTAATTCTGAGTCACTGAATATGGAAATGATGTTTGACATGGTTGATTAGTTCTTGTTTCAAAGATAAAGTTGATTTTAATCTTTCCTTTATTTTTTTTTCAATTTTGTACCTTGTTTTTATTGATCTAAGTTGCTTTCCTTTTGTTTTACATAATTTCTATTACATTTAAAAACACAAAATTCACATGGTGATTGAAGCTATCAAAAAGGCACAATCTCACAAAGTTATGGTAAGCTAGATTAAAAATTCATTAATAAAAAGTATTTTTGTTAGCAAGAGGAACAGCCTGAGATGCGAACTTCAAATTGAATGTCAAAACCAAGCAAACACAAGAATTATATTATCTGGGAAGTGTCTTCACGGACAATCGAAATGTGACACAAAAAATCTAACGACATATAAGAATAGCAAATTATTCACCCCAAGCAAGACAAGGAAGGCAACATCCCCACTGTTGCGCTGGATGTTACAGTGAGAGAAAAAACAAGGTACAGAGAATGTTAAAACAAGGATAAGAGATTGATGAGAGTCAAGGAGATAGAAGACAGAAATTGACATTGCATTTAAACTTTTGAAGATTATACCTAACAGGGAAGCAACGAAATGGAAGATATATCTTTTAAAAGATAAGAAAAATATTAAGAAACAGGAAAATTTTATTCAACATCATGAAAAGAGTACTGAACATAAAAAGAGTATGAACTGCCTATATGATCAATGAAAGCAGACTCAAGGCAACAGAGATTTGGTTCTACAAAAGAATGCTGACAATACCATGTGTGGAGTAGAACGATACCTTACTAAAGTTGCTGGAAAAAATGGTCAGCTCCTTATATTACTCCAGGAAGTACATGGCTTCAGCTGATACACTCCATCTTTAAAACAGTCAGATCATCAGAAATTAATACTACTGCCATATCCAGGCTGGAGCTGCATAATCCACCCATTCCAGCTTTGACAAGTAACTTGCAGGGTTAGAGGTAGATAACTCATGACTTCCAATCGAGACATTACTACACAAGGAATGAGAATGATATACCCCAGTGATTGTAATAAATGGTTTGGTTCGAAATTCCTAGCACATGAAGAAGGCCAGTGCATACAATGGCCAGAACATTGTACAAATGGCAACAAAGATGAGGACAATAGTCCAAATCATATAAATACTACAAATACTACCTCTTCTCAGAAATATAGACAAATAGCTTTGAGAGAGTTCAAAAGTATTTATGTGATCGTGTGGGTGATAAAATATTTTCCACCCTGCAACTCCTTTCCTACACACAAAACATTACCTCTTACTACCCAGTTAGCTATTTCCATAGAAAATGCCTTGATGAACTACTTTCATTAGCTCCACCATTTCAGACTTCTACAAGACTAACCATGCCATGTACACAGGATCAAATCATCCTCATTCTCTTTAGAATCTATTGACAAGAAGGAGGTTTCATAAGGACAGCTGCTTTGTAGCTTCTTTGATTACCATATTCTTAATCTCTTCAAGTCCAAGGTCACTTCCTTGATTACTTTATTCTTGACTTCTTCAAATCCAAGGTAAATCTTTATCTATCCAAACTATCCTCATAATATGCACGTCTAACCTTCTCCTCATATTTCATGGGAGAACTTTATTCAGTAACCTTCTACCTTGAATAGCTCTTGAGGCTTGTATTAGGTAAACAATGGTATAAAAAGTGACCAACTAAGTATATGGGTCCATCACATATGCTGAAATACTTATTTAAGGAATCTTCGCAGGTGGTTAAACTGGAAAAGAAAATGAATACCATTTTTGGTACCAATGAATACAACAGAACCATCAGATCATAGCAGCAACTGTTACATCAACACAATTCTTCAACTTGAAAAATGTTTCTCAAAGAAGTAAAAACAGACTGTGCTGTATCCAAACATTCGAACATCTATTTGAGCAGTATCTCATGAAGATGAACTTATTCCAGTTGAATCAGAATCCTTCCAGGAGAGTAAACCCCGTTACCTTTATAGGCTAACATATTCTACTGATATTAAGTGAAAAGCTTATATTGAATCAATTTTCAGGTCTGTTGCTGGAAAAGTTGGTTCACTGTGTCAAGTTAAACGATTTTTTTGGCAGAATCTATTTTACACATTTATAAGTCTACCATTATTCCATGCACTGAACATTGCTGCCACGTCTAATCTGATGCTTCTGTTATTTATTTAGAGATTATAAAAAAAATACAAAGAAAAATCTCCAATGTTATTAATCCTGACCTTGGATCTGGGCTTCAGTTATTTTCCAACTGTTTTTAATCATTTCACCCCAAACATGGCAGGAATGCCACTAGCTGACAGGGGGTTACAGAGAGTGAAAGAGAAAACTGAGACTAGAGAGGATTGACAAAAGGAAAAAAGATGAAAAAGGTTCAAGAAGACAGACTGCTGTAATGTAGCTTCCCTATACATTATATATATATATATATATATATATATATATATATATATATATATATATTGATTTGGTGAGCTTTCATTTTTGATAACTAGACTTTATGAATTTAAGAGCAGTACTTGATTGAATTTATTTCATTCACTTACATGCAGATTCCCTTGGGAAAGGTATTAATTCATCTCTTTTATTTCCAGATATGGGTTCAATAGCAGGACAGATTGGGTTTTATAGCCTTAGTTGGCAACCAGTCTACCAAAGTAAAAAAATGGCAACCTACTGCAGGAAAATCTTCTGCCAAGTCAGTAATGGATCAAAACAGACATGATCACCCAAGCTTGTATCACATATGGCAATTGACTGACTTGAATGACCACAACGTTTCATCATCTTATTGTTGAAATGGTGTAAGTTGTGCAAGTCTCTTTCAGCTTCTTGCTTTCCAGTCAACTTTGATCTACAAAAATATAAACACTATACAAATTGTTGTCTTCCATCTTCTTAATTATGTTCTTTCATTGTTCTCTTTCCTTAACAAATGTTTTTCTTTTCTCATACTCAGTAACCCCTTGTGTCTTAGTGACTTTATTGCCTTACTAAGGAATGAAATAATTGGAAAAAAAATGAGTTCAAGGGGGATGAAATTTCTAGTCATCAATCATGTCATATGACCCAAATTTTGACTCAGACATACATCCGCAAGGAATTGGTTGAAAGTATCATTGAAGCTTACAAATGCATGGGGTGTAATGTGTCAGTGAAAATTAATTTTATGAACTCACATCCAGATTCCTTTCCACTAAATTGCGAAGCAGTAAGTGACAAACACAGTGAATGACTTAACTAAGATATTGCACCTATTGACTAACATTATCAAGTCAAATAGAGTCCAGCAACGTTTGCGGACTGTTGTTGAATACTGACATGAGGTGCAATTTAATGCCTACAAGCACCATGTTAGAAGGCATAGAACAGTCACAAATGAGGGCAGTGGAAGTAACACATTTTCTTTCTTTTTCTCAATAAAGTAATTCCTTGAATATTGTTTTATATACCAAATGAAAGATTTAAACCCAATATTCTATGTCAGAATATGACTATTTAATGCATAGTTTTTTATTTGTCTATATTTCTGAGATGAGGTAGTATTTACATTATTTGGACTATTGTCCTCATCTTTGTTGCCATTTGTATGATGTTTCGGTTGTTGTACGCTCCGGCTTTCTTCAGGTGTTAGGAATTTTGAACCGAACCCTTTATTACAATCACTAGGGTGTAGCATTCTCATCCCTTGCATAATAGTGCTGTTTTGGAAATTATTACAGGGTTAGAGGGAGATAACTGATGACTTTCAAAAGAGGCACTACTACGCAAGAATGATATACCCCAGTGATTGTAATAAAGGGTTTGGTTCAAAATTCCTAGCACCTGCAGAAGGCCAAACTTTACAACAGCTGAAATGTTGTACAAATGGCAACAAAGATGAGGACAATAGTTTGAATAATGTAAATACTGCATTGTTTTCTATCAATCATTTTAAAATAGAGTTAGTGAGGGCATGAGATTTTTACACACACACCCATTCATTTGTCCTGTGTTTGACAATAAACTATATCCAGCAGCAAGGCTTCATATCATGAGGTTTTGAAGAGTTTGGAGCTATATCTTAATATCTGTTATTCCCAGATTCACCCAGATCTGGGATGGTAGTTAGGGTCCCAGCTATGGGCAAATAGTAAACCCTAAAACTGGGGTTAAAACACTATGAAAGTGTAGAAATACATTTTTATAGTGAAGGTGCCAGCAATGCATTTTCATAGTAAAAATGTTACCAGCAATACATGTTTGTAAAAGAAATTACTAATGCACCCAAGAAAATCACACTTTGCCATTCAGGAAAGTGCTATACATGATACATGCTTGGATGACTATGTCTGAAAAGAGACATGACTGACTGGGCAGAAGATTTTTCCACAGTAGGTTACTATTACTTTCTGTCATAGACTGGTTGCCAATCAAGGCTAGAGAAGAACCCAACCTCTCTTTAATAATGTTTTCTTTTTGTCATATTCTTTTACACTCAGTAGCCCTATTTTCATGAATACAGTGTTCTGACTTCAACACAAGGCAGGCAAGGACAGAGTCATATGAAACTGAGAACTGGCTTATTTATTTGCTAGGAAAAAATCCTCATATGCATTTGTGTACTTCTGTCTATAAAGTGGGGAGGGGAAAGTGTTTTGCAGTTCATCTCTATGAGAACTTGAACCAATATCATTACTTGAACATTGACAAAACACACTTTATACATAGCATGTAAAATGTAAACATATGTCTATTTTGAAATAGGTTTGAAGTATTATATTTTAATTCATAAATAGTACAGTTAGGCAAATGACTCTGGATACTGGGGAAGGTGCTGGAGATTGATGAGACTGTTAGATGAGACTCAATATTTTCTCTTAATCTTAGACACTTGTTTCGTTGTTTTTACTTAATTTTCACCTGCTTTAAAGGTATTTATGCTCCTTTTACTAAAAACAAGTTCCTGCAATATCTGTTTATATTTCTGAGATGAGGTATTGTAACATTTACCTCATATAGAATTTTGTCCTCATCTTTATTGCAATATTCACGACATTTCGGCTGTTGTATGCTCTAACCTTCTTCAAGTAATAAATGTTAGAATGTTAAACCAAACCCTTTATTTAGTCAATGGGGGTAAATTGTTCTAATTCCGTGTGCCATACCTTTTTGGATATCTTAGTACCAGTTAATTCTATTTTTTTTTTTTTTTTTATAAGCGTTTCACCCCGAGCAAGGCATGTCACTGCCACTACTGCGCAGGGGGCTACGTAGAGTGGAGAAAGGATGATTAAATATAGGAAATGTCAGAGGGTGGGTGATAGGCAGGTAAGGATACCGAGAATGAGGGTTGGGTAGATGAGAGTGTTCTGAGAATAATTGGGAGTTAGTGTGATAGGAGGTGTCTATTGACCCTACATTTAAACACCTGGAGATTGTAACTGTCGGGAAAGCAGACTTGTGGAAGAGAGTTCCACAGGTGGGAAGCACGAGAAAAGAAGCTGTTGGAGTAGAATTTACGGTTACATCTTATTTGTTTAACTGTAAAAGGGTGGAACCTAGTTGCTAATCTAGTATCTCATGTAAATTCGTGCTTAGGCGGCACCAGTGATCTAAGCTCATCGGAGCAGAAGACATGAAAGTACTTGTAGAAGAGGCACAGGGAAGCCACATCACGCCGGTCTGCCAAGTCAGTATCAACCACGTTACAGATCCTCCTTTGTATTTTGTCAAGAAGCCCAAGGAGAGCAGCAGGGGCACCCGACCAGATATGGCAGCAATATTCAATACACGGGCGGATGGTAGATTTGTATATGTGCAGAATAGGTTCAGGTGGGAAAAACTTCCGGGCCCTGCTCAGGGAGCCGACTTTCATAGCAGCAGATTTGGCAATGGATTCAATATAGTCATTCCATTTGAGGTCCGCTGAAAGCGTAGTATTTTACTCTCTGGGAGGCTAGCCTGTCCCATGCTAATGGGAGGTAGATGCGATTGTCTATGGTGGTTAGTTGATAACAGCTTCGTTTTACCAGCCATTTCCTACCCCAGGCCACTCCGGATTGGAGGTCCCTTTCAAGTAGGGCAGCGAGGTTCACTTTGTCGTCCAGACCTGGTTTCTGATCGATGCGAGAGTAGATTGTTGTGTCATCGGCATACATGCCAACTTGGGATCTAATGGTGTCGATTTAGTGACTATACAAATTTTTAGTCTCTCTGCTGTGGCCAGGTATTGAACTCACAACTACTTTTGATCAAGTTACTTTCTGGATTACTTAACCAATGCTTTTAACCACTGGACTGTGTATCCCCAAGAACAATCTACCCCTGTGAATTAAATAAAGGGTTTGGTTCAAAATTCCAATGTATATCACCTGAAGAATCTATGACACAGAACCTCTCCCGGCTCTACTACATCTCAATTTTCATAAGATAATAATCATATAAAATACAAATTTTATTGTAACCTAATTATGTACAATAATTGATCTATGCAGTATAGGGAAAGATTCAACTAGAAAAATTTAAAATAAACAAAATGTATCTAAATACAAATTATAAAAAGGTCATAATAGACCATCCCATGTTAAATCAACAATATTTTGCAATGATTTTTAACATCAACTTGAGATCTTTCTTGTTAAAAAGTTGAATAACTTAATACATTCAACATTATGGATAAAAAGGGTTAATTTTACATAGTATTATTTTGAAATTTAACATAAGCAAAACAAATTTGCAGAAAAAAAAGCCCCCAGAATGATGCTAAAACCTGCAAAATTTTTAAAAATGTTTAATAGTCAGTGGTGCACAGTTTAATTTCTAATGTATACAAATGTAAATAGAAGAAAACAAATGTTGATAATAAGATAGTGAGGGCAACAAAGCCATGCCCAGGGCCTCTAATCAGGTTTGTGGGCAGTACACATTGTAGAACGCCCGCTGATTGTATGAATAAATTTAATTTTTAATTTTATTTAGAAAAAATAATATTTTTAATTTTATTTACCAAAATAAACAACTTACTATTTTTGTGTATCAGATTTTATTTACCAAAATAAACAACTTACTATTTTTGTGTATCAGATATATATGTGTATTAAATACAACCAAATATAACATAGCGGTTATTTTGTGCAGCACGCTTATCATTTTTCTAATAATTTTTTACACAATCTGATTATTTTGTTGCAAGAATAAAAATTCTCTGCTTATTCTGTGAGTTGAAAAACTCTCATTAGCATTACTATGATTATTGAATTATTCATTTTTTATGGATTATCAACTCTTTGTGTATTATTTGAAGCCAAAGCATAGTTTGGATTGTAGTGGGGGTTAATTTTTACAGTAACTTGTTCCCAAGCAGACCCCACTCATCTAAGATGAACTTGAACAAAAAATGTACATAAGTTAATTCAGTTTTTTGTTTTCATTGTATTTACAAACAACCCATTTAAACTGCTTTATTTGATGCTTTTCAATGCCTGTCACCTATTTAATAAGCTGTCTCTCTTTGTACATCTTAAAACTCTGAGATATAAAAAAAACAGTCAATGAAAACCATTTAAAAAACAGCCAATGAAAAATCATTTCAAAAAAGATACAGCATTTGAAATTTCAAAAACTGTCAAAGGAAAGCATATCATAAATATACTCTTTTAAAAGCAATGGTTGTAAAATTTTTGGCACCAGCTTAAAAGAATAGAACTGGTCTCTGCAGCATTCAAAGATTTCCAGAAAGTACATTGAAAGAAATAATTTAAAAAAATAAGAATCCAGATGAAATTAAGGCAAAGGAAAATTCATCCTGCTTTAAAAGCCTGAAGATATTTTGTTGACAAATTTTTAAAGCTCTGGGAAAAAAAAGGAAATGTTATAAGGAAGGAAAATGTGTGAATAAATCCTGACAGAAGAACATTTAAAAGAAAAATTTCTTAAAGAAAAAGCAAAATTTCCTTTCAGTCGTGGTTTAAGGTAAGTGACAGTCAAGTATCAACTAATTCGACATTTTTACACTGTTCTTTTTTTCTTTTACAACTTGATTTTCCTTTGAATGATTTTTCTTCTTAATCTTTTACCAAAATTCTTTGATGGTATATTTATTTTATTTTGATTGCATCTTATTTTTTGTTGCTTTAACTGATTTTGTAAATCTTGCTGTTGTAACCACTTCTGAAACAATGTTGAGGTTAATATCTTAGGAAATATTAACGCCATTCAATTGGTTGGGTAAGATTTTAAGTAAATTGAAATTTCTTGAGAGAGAGAGAGAAGGAGAAGTAAAGTAGACATAAAGAAAAGAAGAGAGAAGGAAGGAGAAAATAGAAGGTAAACAGCTCTTTTAGAAGAGTGGAAAACAATAAAAGAAAGGAAGCAAAAGAAAGCAAAGAAAAGGAAAGATATCAAGATAAACAGCTAAAGAAAAATGAATAAAAAAGAATATAAGAAGAAAAGATATCTGTTTTTTCTTGTAAACATATAAAGAAGAATAGATGAAAAGAAAGGCAAAAAATAAAGAAGGAAAAATAAGAGAATGAAAATGTGAATAAAAAGAAGTAGAGAAGATTTTGGAGAAAGTCAAGAAACTGGAAAATAAACAATAATGTGATAGAATAAAACGGAGATCAATTTTCAACATAATAAAAATGAAAAATAAAATCAAAAAAGTAAATGGAGGAAAAATGAAAGAAGTTCAGAAAGAATTGAAAAAACTGTTAAAATAAAAAAAGAAAGAACAAAAATAGACAAGAAGAGAGGAAAATGGATGTAAAAAAAATAAGGAAAAATTAGAGAATTTGTAAAAAAAGGAAAGAAAATAAAAACAAAATGTAAACAAGAAAGAAAGAATTGACAAATTTATCAAAGAGTAAAATTAAGAAAAGGAACAAAAGGTAAATATGAGGAAAGAAAAAAATTGTAAAAATTGTCAAAGAAAAAATGAAAAGAAAGAAACAAAAATTTTTAAAGAAAGAAAGATAAAAAGAAAAATTGGTGAAATTTTCAAAAAGAGGAAGAGAACAAAATGTTAAAAAAAGAAGGAAGAAAAGAAGAAACAATAGTAATTATCTAAGTGAAAAAAAAGAAAGAAATACCTTAGGAAGAAATTGAGGAAATTGTAAAATTGAAAAAGGAAACCAAGAAAAAAAATGAAAGAAACAAATAAACAACCAAATTAGGAAGAAATTGATGAAATTGACAGAATGAAAAGTAAAGAAAATAAGAAAGAACAAAAAGGTAAAAAAAAGAAAAAAACTATCAAACTGAACAAAAGAAAATGTAAAAAAGAAAGGGAGGAATTGGAAAAGAGAGAAAGACAACAAAAAGAAAAATGAAGGTAACATAAAAAAGGAAATAAGATAGAAGAGAGAGATGACAAAAGAATGAAGAAGGGCAGTTATAAGAAAAAAAAAGTTGAATAAAAAAAAACGATTTGGAAGGAAATGAAAAAAATGAACACTGAAGAGAGAATTAAGTCAAAGAACTGCAATTACTGTTGAAAATTAGGGTCATCTGCCTTTATATGTCAAGTTTCACTTTATGAAGAAAATCTTTAACAAGAAAAAAAAAAGATCTTTTTCTTTACTTCCCAAATTGTTATTTTATGTATTTTAGTTTTATTTGTTTCTCCCCCTTCCTTTTATCTTTTTATTCTAACTTTTATCTCTCATTCTTTTGCGATCATCCAACCTGGTCACTTCCACACTGCAATAAAGCCAAAATACAAAATGACTGGGAAGAGATAAAATGG
This sequence comes from Ascarosepion bandense, assembly GCA_037127315.1. Lineage (NCBI taxonomy): Eukaryota > Metazoa > Mollusca > Cephalopoda > Sepiida > Sepiidae > Ascarosepion > Ascarosepion bandense. Next base: position 4,968,246 of record JBBBDQ010000766.1, read on the forward strand.
CAAGAACCAACAGGAGAAAAGGCTTAAAATCTATTTTGATGGCTTTATTTTCATCTCTTACTCTTTCTCTCTCACTCTGTGCCTCTTTTTATTACTCTCTATGTCTCTATTACTTTATCACTCTCTTTCACTCAAACACTGTATCTCTCTCTATATCACTCTGCTGCTCTTTCTATGACTCTATTTTCCTCTTTTCTGTTAAGTTTCTCTCTTACTCTCTCATAATGGCTCTCTTATTTTATTTCTATCCATACCTCTCTCCCAGTACATTTCTCTCTTTCACTTCTCCTCTACAGCTCTCTCTCTCTCTCTTTTTCTATCTCACTATATTTCTCTCTTTCTTCAGATCTTTCTTTTTTCTACTGTAACACAATTTTTTCTCTCTCTCTCTCCTTCTGTACAACTCCTTTTTTTACACTTTCTCTCTCTTTCTTATCTGCTATCTCTATTTCCTATACATCAGTATCTTTCTCTCTCCTACGGCATCTTTTTTCTCTCCTATACTTCTCTATTTCTCTCTCTCTTTTCCTCTATGTTTCTATGTCTCTCACTTTTTCTCTCTCACTATCTTTCTCTCTTTTTCCAGATACATCTTTCTCTCTTTTTCCAGATTCATCTTTCTCTCTTTTTCCAGATACATCTTTCTCTCTTTTACCAGATACCTTTCTTTTTCCTGCAATGTCTTTGTACTATTCCATTTCTTTCTCTCTATGTGTCTTGCTTTTTTCCTTTTTTTTTTTATCTCTCACCCCCTTGCACTTGAGTTAAAAGCTGGCTTCTCTTAATTGACAAGGTGACAAGGCTAAAAGAAAGAAGATTGTGACAGGTCAGGGATGAGGACTGGTAGATGGAAGTTGGGGTTTGACTAAGAAATGATGCACTTGAAGTAGGGAGTGGGTAACATGAGGAGGTCATGACAAGTTTCATTGATGGATGGATGGAAAGAGGATTTTTCACTCTTTTCAAGAAACAAAGAAAGTAATAAAGGAATGCTGGAAAGCTTAAGAACAATCTGAAGGGTAGCAATCAAGAATAAAACTGGTGAAGAAATAAAGGGTGAAAAAAAGAATAAATATAAGAATTGAATAAAAAACAAGGAATCAGAAAAAAAAGGTCTGAGAAAAATTGTTTTAAAAGAAAGAAGGAAAGAAATAAAAAACAAACAAGAGGAGAAAAATGAAAGAAAGGTGTATGAAATTAAATAAAAAAAGAAAGGAAGAAAAAACAGATAAAAAGAAATGAGAAAGAAAAGACTAAAATAATGAAGAATAAAAGGATAGAATTAGAATAAAAAGAAAGGGAAAAGATGCTAGAATGAAAGAAGAAAAAAGAAGAAAGCTAAAAAGAAGAAAAGAGTAAAAACATTAGAAAGAGAATGAAAGAACAAGATAAACAGAAACAAAAAGAGGGAGAAATAAAATGTGAAAAGACGAAGAATAAAGATGAAAAAGCAAATTGCAATATTTGAAAATGAAATGACTAAAGAAGATAAAAATGGAAAGAAGGAAAATATTAAATAAAGTAAAAACAATTAGAAAGGAATAAAGGAAGAAAGAAGAAGATAGGAGAATAGAAATGATAAAAAAAGATTAAAAAATTAAAAAAGCTTGAAAGAAAGAAAGAGGAAAAAGATTAAAAATGAAATTAAATAAAAAACTAATTAAAAGGAAAAAGGAAAGAAATGATGACAGAATGAAAGAAATAGAAAACTAAAAAATGAATGAAGAAAAGAAGATAGAAAGATAAGAATGAAAGAGAAATTAATTAATAAAAAATAAAATGAAAGATGAAGACAAGAAGAAAGAGAAAGGCAATGAATGGGAAATTAAAATGTAAGGAAAAATAAAGATTATAAAAAGGAAACAAAAAGAAAAAAGAAAAAAAGAAAGCATGTCTAAAGATATTTCAAAGAGAAAAATAAAAAACAGAATTACAAATGAAAAGAAAACAAATATGGTTAAAGAGAAACAGAATGAAATATAAAAAAGCAAAGAAAGAGTTAAGCAAAGAATAAAATGAATGAAAAAAAATAGATACTGAATATCTGCTCAAAAATAAAAACAATGAAAAACAGAAAGAACTAATGAAATAAATAATGAAAGAGAAAAGAAAGAAAGAATGAGTCGGTGAAAAAGAATGTGCAAAGAAATGATGAAAGAATAAAAGAGGTCATGAATCTTCAAGAAGGAAAGAAAAAAGAAGGAGAAAATCAATTGTGAAAGGGTGGAAGAAAGAGAGAATAAAAAAGAATAAAGGAAAGAAGAAAGAAAACATGAAAGAAAGTGGAATGAAGAAAAACAATGAACAAAAAAAAAAACAAAGGCATATAGAAGAATGAAAAAAAAAACAAAAAGAAATAAAGAAATGAATGAAAGGAGAAAGAAACAAAGAAATAAAATGCTTTATAATTTTACTTTAACTTTTTAAAAAAATTATTACTGAACCTGAGTGATCCTAAGAAAATTAGAACTCCTACTCAAATTCATTATAAGGCAGATGTACTCTTAACAACATAAGACACGCAGACGATGCTATATTGATAGCAGACATGGAAATTAAACTACAAGAACTCTTACAGAGGGTAAAAAAAAAAAAAAACGGAAGGATTAACCAAGATGCAAAGTACAAATTGGAAACACCAAAATCAAGCAAGTACAAAAATTTAAATATCTAGTTAATAGAGGATGTGCGTTGATGTGCAGTGGATATCGACTCTGAACAAGAAATCAGAGAGCAGAGTTCAAATTTCAGTTGAATTCATTGCATTCACTAATGCACAAATACCTTTGGAAAAGGTATGAATCCATCTCTTCTCTCTTTAACTATGGATTATATAGCAGTGCAGATTGGGATCTATAGCTTTGATTGGTAACCAGTCTCCTGCAGAAAGAAATGGCAACCTACTTCACAAAAATCTTCTGCCTAGTTAGTCATGACTTGAAAGAAACATAATTACCTAAGTGTATATTATGTATGACACTTAACTGACTGATTGAGTTAACAGAGGTTAGAAAATGTGACATCAAAAATTTTATTTGTAGAAAAGGGGTTGTAAAGTTGAAAATAATTACTCATGTACAAAGTCATAGAAACACTTTTGAACTTTTTCAGTGCTAGAAAGTGAGAACTGACCGAGGGGAAGAAGACCAGAAAAAGAAATATGATAAAGAAATACCATACCAGCCTTGAATGAGCAAAACAGGTATGCAAATATCACAAAAATGAATCCATGTTATGTAGGGTTGTATGACTTAAACCAAATTTAATGTAGCAGCTCATGTACCAGATGAAGTGAAAAGTTTTTTCCAATTTTCACCAATGATTTTTGGCAATATTTATCTCCATGTTATACCATTAATTTGAAGCAATTTGTTGCCCAGTTCTTGCTGGACTGTTTATTTTTTATCTTCATATTTTTTAGAGTTTTTTTTATAATAATTTCTCCCCTGCAAGACAGGACTGCTACTAGTGTGCAGGGGGTTACTGTGAGAGAAAAGACAAAAAAAAAACAAGGTACAGTGGATGTCTAAGAAAGGATAAGAGAAAGATGGGCATCAAAGAGTTAGAAAATGGAAGTTGATGTTGTATTTAAACTTTTGAAGATTGTAGCTATCAGGGAAGCAAGCAAGCAGGAGTTTCACAAACAAGAAATGTAAGAAAAGAGACTGTTAAGTAGAAAAAAGCAGTCACATTTGACTATTTTGAAAGTAAAAGGGTGAGGCCTTGATGCCAACCTAGTAGCACATGCAAATAGATGTGGTCAGGGTACAGAAAGAAGCTTGTCAGAGCAGTTGCCATGAAAGTACTTGTAGAAAAGCCTGAGGGAAGTTACCTCACATTGGTGAAAAAGTGACCAAAGGTGAACTGCCATATCAGGATGGATTACATTGCACATCCTCTGTTGGATTTTGTTAAGAACCTCAAGATGAAAAGCAGAAATACCTGACCAGATATAGCAACAATATTCAATGCACAGACGAATGGTAGTTTTATAAATGTGCTAAATGGATTCTGATGATATGACATATTGCTATGGTGCCCCTCTACAAGGAATGGACTCTTCCTCTTACTATATATAATTTCCTGCAAGACTTCCAGAAGGCATTTAAGTATGACAGCTCGTATGCAGTTAAAGCCTGCTATGATTCATTCACAGCGTAACTATACCATTCGGATTTACTTATTTCTATTTACATTGTATGTATGTTCTTGTTAAACTAATAGACTGTTTTGAACCTATCTTCTGTGTTCCGTGTTTTACTTCCGGTCAAACCAGTCACTACAACTTTGCAGCAAAGTTTTGCAACACCTCCACAACACAAATAATCAGTGTTTATTTTTTATTTGACAGTTTTGATAATGTGATGAAAACATGGCAAAATAACCAAAGAATTTAATCTGTCTTGAGCCATAGAGTATATTTTTATAAGCTTTAGTTTTAAAAGATTCCAAGCACATGACATGGCAGCATGATGCCACCTTTGGCCTTGATGGTACCCAAATTGCCAGTACCTTGAGTCAACCTTGCTTTCAGTGATATGCGCCACCCACCTTTGTTGTTGATGCTGTAATTAGAAGTCTTCTAATGATGTGGTTTTGTTAGTTGATAATGCTCTTTGTAACTTTGCAGCAGGAGTCTATATTATCTAATGAAGGATTATCTTCTTCAAGATCAATTAATTAGAAGCTATTTTTAAGTACTGGTCTGATAAAAGAGTTTCTTTATTCTTTATACTAAGTTCTGTCAAAATTTTCATAATCATGTGCTTGGGATCTTCCAAAACTAAAGCTTATAAAATATGCTCCATGACTCAAGACAAATTAAATTCTTTAGTTATTTTGTCAATAGAAAATGATCTTGTAGAGAAGGTAGGTATAAAAAATGCCATGAAAAAAATTGCAGATCTCAAGGCTACAAAAAATGTTTTCAGTAAGATAAGGAATATTTTCTTTAGCTTATATTATGTTGTATATTGTAATAAACTCATTATTCTACATTTTCAATTTTTCTCCTACTGAAAATTTTTTAAAATTATACTTTTAAGGGCACCAAAATTTAGTTTGCTCAGAGTGCCAGAAACCCTACGGTCATCACTGATTGGAAGAGAAAATATAGATGTAACTAAACTGTTAAATTTCCACACTATCAAAAATGAAAAAATTGAAAGGAAACTCAAATCAATATTTGAAAGATCTATGAAGAGTAGACTTCAGAAGTCTAATTTCCTGAAAAATTGTTTTAAGAAAAAGATTTTATAAATTTCAACTAACAGTAAAACTAAGTCAATGAATTTCAAATATTTCCTGTATGGCAACAGATAATCTCAATATTGCACCATTTGCATCTTTTCTTAATCATCTGTTGTTAACTTCTGTTGGGTTAAAATCAAAGAGATATATAAAAGTCGCAAGGGACTCCAAATCTGAATCAAATAACTAACCATTAAAGAAACAGAACAAATCCAAAATTTTTGTATTTGAATAACAGAGAAATTAACCTTAAAATTCTGAGGTAGATCATGCAGATCTATGCTGATCTAAGGCAAAATTTCCAATCCATATGTAAATAATTGTATCATTTTTTTCTAAGTATGATAAAAATCATTAAAATATTTACTTTTGTTAAGGTATATGGCTGATTAATTAGGGATTCCATTAACATTAATTGAAATAGGTGTTTACATTTTAAAAATACTTTCCATAAATGTGTCTATTGTTTGAGTTGATTCAGTTTTTAAGGTTTTTTTCTTCTTTTTTTTTCTTAATTTTTACTCTTAAATTATATGAAAAACAAAAGAATTAATTCCTGAAAAATTTACTAAAATTTCTGTTTGTATTATGTTTTGTTCTTCTGTGATGTTAAAAGCAAATAGATATATCAATTTCACAACATGAATCAAATGTCCAAACATGAGGTAAGGAGGCAAATGACATATCCATTATGTTAACATTTTGCTGCATGAACAGCACAGTAAAATTACCATAGTACACATAAAAATTATTTATGCATGGCTAAACTATACAAACATATATCTTAGTAAATGCATTTATTGCAATCTCTCAGTAAGAGATTCTCTGTAAGAAAAAAGAAGCAAGGTTCCATTAGTCTATTCTGACTTCCCAATCATCAGTTGGTGCTTTTAACTTAGACTGATGAAATGTTTTTTAAATTTTGAAAGTGATTTATTTATATATGTCACTGTTGTATTGCTATAACATAGATGTCTGACTGTATTAGCCTGTTTTAACAAAACAGGAAAAAAAAGTCTGTTTCCTGAATGTTTTAGACAGACAGAAAGAAATCAATCATCGGCATTACTAATTTGGTTTTGGTCAGACACCTCCAACAAATATTATAATAAAAATACATCACAAAATAAATTATATTATACTAGCAGCATAGCCTGGCGTTGATTGGGTATAATGAAAGCTTTAAAACTAATCCATGGTCCTGGAGCACAGACTCCTTGGACGTTGGCACGAAAGACTAAAAAGCAATAGTTGTTTCCAGTTAAAGCGAAACAATAGACTGAAAGAAAAATGAATGGATGTAAGTCAAATTTTGATTTCCTGGTATCAATATCAAATAAGTTTTTTTCATTGTAAACTGAATTTTGAAGGCTAAATAAGTCCTCTGAGTAAATGGTATCATGGCTGAGACTAAGAACTACAATTATACCTACTTAGTGCCAAACTAAAATAAAAGGGCTGAAAAAAATACAGACATACAGGCAGATAAACAGACACACACACACAAACATCTTGCCTTTTATATATATATATATATATAATCAATTTTCTGCACTATTGTAAGAACTGCAACTTTGAAACTTCTGAATATCATTTCTTATGCCTTTGTTTATGAGTGTATCAAATTTGATTAAAATTGGATCACTCCTTCTATAACCCAATTTTTTCAATTATCGATTTTTGATATTTATCAGGGGTACCTCGACACATAACTTAGCTAAGAACACTCACAGATGCTTATAGTACAACTGTATAAATTTTCAAGAAAATCGGTTCAGCCGTTTTGGAGTCTATAGGTAATGGACACACACACACACACACACACACACACACACACACACACACACACAGACAAAGTTCCATTTATAAATAGATTTAGATTAGATGCTATACTGTGTTTATACTGATTTGAAAATAGTACTAAGCACAAGTTAGTTTATAACACAAACACTAGGGGCCAATATTTCATGGTGTTTTAGAAACTCACATATAGACTGATAACAGATAATATAAGTTTTCTTGAAAAAACACACACACACATATATATATATATATATATATATATATATATATATATGTTTATTATGCTCTCATTACGATTGAGCTCTCTAGAGAAAAAAACTTTTAAAAGTTTCCACTTCTGCGATATATGCGTGTATCTTCAGAAATGAATTGAGTTCTTTCAGTGACTGGTGTGTGTATACACTGCTGTGACACTATCTCTCACAAGGTTACTTTCTTTTGTTTAGTTTACTATAATGGAGAGAGAGAGGAATTAATATTACTAATATTATTGGTTGTGCTTTATTGTAATTTGCGATGTGAGCTTATGTAAAAAACTATTTAATAATATCATATACTTGTAAAATCTGGGGAATAGAAAAATTAACTATTTTTGGGAAAGAAAGGTAGAAATATAATTATTTTTCTTTTGTGTTCTAAGCGGATTATTTTAGATAAAGCTAAAATTTTATGAGTAGTCATAATAAAATGTCAGGATTATTTGATGAGGTCAAGTAAGGTGAGATCCCTCAACAGATGTCCCTGAGAACAGAAATTGTGGTAATTTAAATATCTAAATATGCAGGATTATACTTCATTTGTCAAGCCACAAATCATGTGGGTGGAAACAATTTCATTAGTCAAAAGCTTTGAGTCGGCCAAATCCCCCGAGAGGATTGGGGATGGTTATAAAAATCCGGCAAGAAAAATCAGTTTTTCAGTTGTGTAGCTATCAGTAGCTGTGAGAAGCTGTGAGTTATTCTCAGTTTTTTCAGTCTGTGAGTTGAAATGTAACAACCAGGGAAAAGGGTTCCCAAATGGAGGAGCCGCGACCCACGGCCAGTCACCTACCACAGAACTTATGGCCAAAGAGTTAATGTTGAATGAAGTCTGCAGCCACCACATCATCGCCATTAACCGCCTCTGATTCAGCAAATCCTGTCAAGTTCCGTTAAGAACCAAAAAGAACTTTGTTATTTTTTTATAACACCTAGAAAACGAACAGCTCCAATTTTAGAGAAAATGTGAAAAGACTTTAATGAAAATTTAATGAATACATGAAAAGACTTTAGTGAAAATTTGAAGAGCTCTGTTTACTTTAACAAAACTTAGAAAAGACATTTTTATTTAAGGATTGAAAGCGCTGATATTCTTAAACGAACTCTCTCTCTCTCCGTTGTAAACCGGCATTCCGACAACTGTATTATCATTTTTGACAAGTGAATTGTCTGCTCCTGTGAAAGAAAAAAAACATTGTTTTTTTTTTTTTAAAGACATTCTTTGTAACTCTCCAGGCGTGTTCGACCTTATTCATTTATTTTATTAATTTTATTTTTGATGCCGTATTTATTTCTTTAACCACAAGTGTGCACCAGTGTCCGGACTGGTTTTGAGTGGAAAGATGACCACTAAGATTGCACGACGCGACCGCTGGGATCAATTTACATTGTGGGACAGTGGCGCATTGTTGCAATAGACATCTTGAAAACCAGCTTTTATGAGGACATCATCGGATGAGATCATCATGACCAGTAACAGCGACCAAACCAACCGGTGAGCTGGGTGGCAGTGTCACAACTGGGATTGTCACGACCATTGATGAGGAAAAGTGTCACAATTAACGCCCCAGCCATCCGGGTAAATGTGTTACACTGCTTATAGACAACACATTAAAATTTCCCTTCTCTGATTCCATGCTCCTTTGGCTTAGCAGTTAGTGACTCCAACTGACACCAAATCAGTCGAATTTCGATTCCGGCCAGAAGCAAGAAGATGTGTTTAGCCACATTGATGAGCTGTGATACAGCAAAACAGGCTTGTATGTGGATGACTAATATATATATATATTTATATATATACATATGTTAATAGCAGGCAATATATATAGTATAAAGATATATATCTTGAAAATATATATATATATGCCAACAGCTGGCAATTTAAGTCGAAAATTAGAAGTCCTAACAGGGTTCATTATTGACAGCCAAACTCTTAACAATATAAAATAAGAATATAACACAGTGTTGATAGCAGACAGGGAAAGGAAACTACAAGAACATCTACAAAAGGTAGAGAAGGAAAGCAAGAAGAAAGGACTAAACATCAATTGTAAGAAGACAAAATGCATGATTGTTAGCAAAAGGAACAGCCTAATGTACAAATTTTAAATTGGAGATACCAAAATAAAACAATTCCTACAATCTGTCCTCTTTTTTGAAAAAGATCCTGTTCGTATTGGTCACCAAAAAACTGATTGAAAAAAGGTAATATTTATTTGATGAATTGAATTTATTCTTTACTTTTCTTGTCAGCTTGTTACTGCTCTGAGCTCGGTTTGTTTTCTACATTGAAGAAGTATTACTTAATTCATACTTCATGTGTACCGTCCCTAAAATTTCTTATTTTAATACTTTCTTGTAATTCCCCCAAGTGATACTTTATTGTAATTCCCCCAAGTGATACTTTATTGTAATTTCCCCAAGTGATACTTAACATAATCTACTTAATAAATCTTTAGACTTTTACTAAGTAAAAACTTAGTAAATTTTAAAATTTTTTTATTTTATTATTTAAAAAAATTTTTTTTTGATAAGATTTGAATTCCAGTTGAATTCCTTGCATTCACTTATGCACAAATACCCTTGGGAAAGGTATTAATCCATCTCTTCCCTCCAATTCTGGGTTAAATAATAGGACAGATTGGGTTCTATAGCCTTGGTCGGCAACCAGTCTACCGCAGAAAGCAATGGTAACCTACTGCGCAATAATCTCCTGCCCAGTCAGTCATGTCTCTTTCAAGACATGATCGCTGAAGCGTGTATCACATATGCCACTTAACTGACTGACTGAGGCTCTTCTATTGCTCGGTTTATACTCCTCTTTAACAGGAGTAGAGGCTCATCTTTTGTTTCTGGTTTAGGAAGGGGTTTCTAGTTTTTTCTTCTCCTGAGGCCTTAATAGTGGTGCTTTCATGAGTTTCTTGTGGTGTGTATGGATGGTGGCAACGTCTCTTCATACTGAGGGTACTGGATTGGCAGTTTTCTGATTGCTGCTTCCAACTGGTAGTTAGGAGCTGAAATTCTTGTGTAGTGTTTAGAGAGGCTGCTCTGATCAACAGTCGTGTAATATCAGTTTTCCCTGCAAGCATTCCCGGTGAGCAACACTGAGGCCACATTATGTTGCAGTCAGCACCAGATCCCTTCCAACACATGTCCCATTTGATGACAGACTGCTGCTACCACTAGGCATCTTCTTAACAAAATAACATGTCAATTCACAACCAAAGATATAAAACAAAATCAGGAATATTGGTTTGTGGCTTGCCTATTTACAACAAGGCTGACAATTCAAGTCAGAGTAAGGTTCCCTTCAATCACTAACAAGTAAATATACAGGTTCTGAAAACGTGTATAATTGTAATAAACAGTCTATGCTAACCATTGCAAACATTTTTAATCCCACCACAATCTCTCAACTGATTAAACTATACCTAAAACTAGGTCAAGGTTTCTACTTGAGTCTCCAAGTAAATATTGATCAAATATATACTTGAGTCTGTGAGCATTCAACCAAAACCAAAACCCTTTTAAGGCTTTCTTAGTCCACTGTATTCTTTGTTTATTTTCTTCAGGTGAAAAGACAGCTGACTTGAATTTCAATAAGAGACAGTCTGACTTTGGTGTACAGAAGAGAGCCATGGAGACTAACACAGAAACACAACTGAGACAGCTCACTATAGGACAACTGTAGTTGACAGACACTAGTTTGAGCCACATATGATGTTGTGACAATATCCCAGATGAAAAGAAAAGAGGCAGAAGGAGTAGACAAGAGAAAAGAATGGATAGAAATAAAAAGAAAAAATAAAGACAATAATGTTAAAAGAGAAGAAAAAATTAGTTGCAATAGTGAAAAAGAAAAAAAAATAGGATAGAAAGAAAAAGAAAATCAAGATGAGATCAACAGTCGAAAGAAAAAGAAAGGGAAAAGGAAGAATTCTGAAAGAGAAAAAATGAAGAAAACAGAAAAAATTGAAACAAAGACAAATGATAAAAAGGAAAAAGAGAAATGAGACAAAAAGAAAGAGAAATACTTTGAACTGAAGTCCACTGTATATAATGTTAAATTCCTGTGATTCAAACATTCTGGGTGAAGTGCATTGATCAGAAAAGATAAGCTGAGTTGGTTAATTTATCACACTATCAATACTTGTTGTGTTATTTTATATAAAATATAAGTCTTGCAGAACAAAAATAACTATGTAGACATCTGTTCAGTTTACACTTAAGTCAAAAAGTAGACATAGGTAATATTTACGCTTGTCAAAAAAAAAAATGGACATGCCTCTAGTTTATACTAAACCAAGATAAACATATTTCCTGTTTACAAATGAGTCAAAAGTGTAGTTATAGGTTCAGTTTGAAATGTAGTCAAAAAAATAGACACCATATGTGTAAAAAAATTCAACATGTATTCAGTTTATACAAAAGTCAAAAAGGGAGAGAAAAGTCTATTTTAAAATTGTTATGGTGCCCTCCTACAAGGAATGGACTCTTCCTCTTACTACACATAATTACCTGCATGACTTCCAGTAGGCAGTTAAGTACTCCATTGACGACAGCTAGTATGAAGTTAAAGCCGGCTACTAGTCAGACAATAAGCAGCGTAACTGTTACCGTTTGGACTTAGTTATTTCTATTTACTTATTATCAACACTTACCATGTACATTGTTCTTGTTATACTAATACACTGTTTTAAACCTACCTCCTGTGCTCCATGTCTTACTTCCAGCCAAACCAGCCACAACAACTCCATAACAAATTGGCGACAAAGATTTGCATTAAGATTTGCCACAACAAATTGGTGACGAAGATCCACAATAAAAATGAAGTTAAAACGGCAGACATTGATCTGGTTTACATTATATCCAAAAAGATAGGCATCCATCCAGTTTATGCCAGAGTCAAAAAAGATAGACATAGATCTGGTTTACACTAGATTCAACAAGTTAGACATAGATCTGGATTATCCTAGAAATAAAAAGATAGAAATAACTAATTTACACTAAAGCTAGAAAAAAATTGACCTATGTTTGGATTACACTAGACAAAGCTTCAGTTTAAACTTTAGTCAAAAAGGTTTGGTTTTGTGTTACAGTAAAAAGCTAGACTTAGTTTTGCTTTAACAACAGTCAAAAAATTAGTAATTGATTATATTTATACTTGATTTTGCAAGTATTCACCCAGAACTTGGCCACATTTAATGAAGTCTTGTCTCTCGGTGACAAGGTGTATTTGATATATTTTAAGCACTGCTAATAGAGCAGGATCAAGAAAGAGATTATGAAAAAAATGTACACTTGTTATAAAGCAGTACCAACAAAACGGGGGTGTTATATGTATAATGTCAAATGTTAGTTATCAAGAATTACTGCAAGAATAAGTGATTTCTTTTGTTTTTGTGGTACTATTCTCTGAATAAAAATCACAAGTGTGTTGCATTCTCTGTTGTCTTTGGGTCCCCATGCTACTACATAAAAGAGTATTACTGAAAAGGATCATTTCTTTTTGTTATTTATTTTATTAAGAGTTGAATTCTAAGAGGTTGTAGGAGGAATGACATCACAGGAATGCATGTTGCACATGAATTCAGCATCCCTCCATGAATGGTCTTAGCTGGTTGCTAACCTGAGTGTAGAAGGTGTATTAATGTTTCAGAATTCTTGTGACTTTCTGTTGAATTGATTCCATTTTGGATATATATCTAAAACCCAGACAAAGGTAATCCATCACTGTCAGAATACCACACCTGCAAGGCACTCTAACCAATTACTAGTCATTCTGGCACTGGTCTTCACTTTCTGTAACAAGATCTAGTAAAGGTAGGTGATAACTGAAAGAGGTTGCAGTTTGGCCCTAAGTAAAGGAGATATGTAATGCAGATGATGTAGGATAGATAATGATTGAGCCAAAACATTAAGAGATTCAGTCAGTTAAGTGCCATACATGATACCCACTTGGATGATTATGTCCCTTTTGAGACATGACTAACTGGACAGAAGATTTTTCACAGTAGGTTACCATTACTGCAGTAGACTGGTTGCCAACCAAGACTATAGAACTCAATCTCTTGTTATTTAACCCATAACTGGAGGAAAGAGGCAGATTAATACCTTTTCCAAGGGCATTTGTGTGTCAGTGAATGCAAGGAATTCAACTGGAATTCGAACTCAGTTCCCCAATTTCTCATTCTGAGGTGATATCCACTGCACCACAAAGCATATCCTTAAGAGATTAACATTGTTAAATTCATGGAAGCATCTTCTAAGGAGTATTTTCCGCAAAACAGCATTTCTTGGGAAGAAGCTGCCCAAATGGGACTTCCTTCTTATCAATGGAATTCAAATGAAGATGATTTGATCCTGTGTACATGTTTTTTAATCATTTCACCCCAAGCAAAGCAATAAAATCATGAAGATACAAGAGGTTACTGAGTGTGAAAGAATATGAGAAAAAGAAAAACATTATTAAGGAGAAAGAATAATAAAAGAACAGTAATTAAGAAGACAGAAGATAATGATTGACACTGCATTAAAAGTTTTGAAGATCAAAATACAATGGCAAGCAAGAAACTGAAAGAGACTTCCACAAGTGAGAAGTGCAAGAGAAGAAACAGCATAAAGCTTATGGTTACATCTCACCATTCTAACTGTAAAATGGTGAGACTTAATTGCCAGTCTAGTCATCATCCTTTATCTATCATACCCAATGGTGCATAGGGCAGCAACGTTTTGTTGCTGTTTCTGTCACAAACTGGTTTTTACAGGGCAGGGTTGTTAGCCCCTGCACCCAACCCCCAAACCTGGAGGACTGGTGGACCATTCTTGGTCCTTACGTTTACAGCACCTGGTATTCTCAAATGGTCACTCATTAAGTACTGACCAGGCTTGATGTTGCTTAAACAGCGATCGGATGGGAACCAGTGCATTCAACATGATATAGCTGCACTAAAATTCATGAAGTCTAGTTACCAAAAAGGAAAGCTTGTCAGAACAATTACCATGAGAATATTTATAGAAAAGGTACAAGTAAGCTACGTTATGGCATTGGGAAAGTGAATGAAGATGAAATGCAAGGACCAATAACACTGCAGATTATTCTTTGTATTTTATTGAGAATCTCTAATAGCAGAATCACCAGACAAAAAGTGGCAACAATATTCAATGCATGGCATAGCATGTCTTAGTCATAATAATATAAATCCATTGATAGGAATTAATGCAAACCTTATTGACAATTGGGCTATTATATTTCTTATGTAAAGAAATTATTAATATGTTTTGTGTGCTTTTAGTATCAAATCTTTTGTCATTAAAGAAGAAAAAGCATTACATTTTGATCAACCCTTGCATGAATATTGATAAAGTTAAAAATCAACTCAGTGGCATGAAGAATGAGAGGAAAAGGAAGAAAAATTTCAGAAGCATTAAAAGAGAGACTCTTGCAGACTCGCATTCCATTTGGAGTACTGTGTTTCAGCGCAAGTGCAAGCTGCAAAAAAAGCCAAAGGGAAATGAAGCTTTGACTATTTGACAATAGTGATCATCCCTCTGTCCTCTTCTTTTGCACCTGTATTTCCTTTGACATCTCACACATGTGAAACATGGCTGGTGGATGGTGAACTTCCGTGTCAGGCAGAGACAAAAGACAAAGCCAAAATCATAAACTGAAAAATCAGATTTGTGAACTAATGGAAAAAGAAATGAAGCAAAATTATTTCACAAAACCAGATTTCCTACCAGAAAGGAGAGGAATTGTGGGAAGATATAAAGAACTGGTGATGGTAGAAATATAATATGAAAAGCAGAAAGAAGAAGAAGAAGAAGAAGAAGAAGAAGAAGAAGAAGAAGGAGGAGGAGGAGGATGAGGTCGTAGTGGTACTATTATTATTATTGCAAGGATGAACCCCTTCCCCCACCATCATATAATGTGAATACATCAAAGTGGCTCAGGATCACAGACAGACATGACTGAGTGGGAACTGTTATCCACTTGGAATCATGCAAATAACTAGGATCAAACAATACCTGAAATTCCCAAAGTGGGCAGTACAGTAGACGGCATAAGGGGAAGTGATAAGAAAAAAGAAGTGGTGGAGACAGGTGAGCGACACTGGAATCAAATAATTTTTGTTTTCGATTTGACATGACATAATCTAACTCACACTTAAAGAACATGTCTCGTTTACAAAAGATATTGTTTTCTTCTGTCCATCTTGCCTTTGGTATATCCTGAGAGTTTCAATGCCTTCCTTTCTAATTACATGTACAAAACATTTCATCTGACTTTCTGATGTTTCATACTTAGTACGAGTGGGCCCATGCCATAAAAAATGACAGCAAAATATTTTTATCAATATGCCATCTAAAATGACAGCAACATATATATAGATGTATCTACTATTGAGTATCTTACATTATGATATAAGGAAAAATTATAAATATATACATATATATTCAAAATATTTAAATTTCTGTACTTGCTTGATTTTCACATCTTCAATTTATAGCTCACATCTTGAGCTGATTTTCTTGCTAACAAACAAACATGCCTTACAATTGAGTGTTAGTCTTTTCTTCACTCTTTCCTTTACTACCTTGTCTAGAAAATCCTGCGGTTTTCTTTTCTCTGTCTACCAATAGTACAGTGTCATTTGTATATCTTAGGCAACTAACGTACCTAAAAATAAATGTAAAGGGATGGCAGGAAGCAGAGAAACATTACACAAGGTTACAAAGAATAGGAAATTGTGGGGAGGCTTGATCGTTCATGCCCTGAAGAGGTACAACATATAAAAGAAGAGTAATATTCAAAAGGGCTGGATACTTTCTGGACAGACCTTTTATATTGATGTCCTAGTTATTGTTTTATGACAAGAAACATTAAGATTAGCGCCCCAAATTCTCTCCAAGTTGATATCAGTCTAGCTTTGTTACTTTTCTTATTTACCTTTAGATCATTTTACTGCATTTTATCAACCAGACAATCTAATGTTTCTGCAGTTCACCAAGAACATTCAAGTGGCAGGGAGACGGGAATGCCATTCAAAGATACACATTATTGTTTAGTGTTTTGAGGGGGGAATAAACACAAAAAAATGGACAACAAAAGACAAAAAACAAAACAAGACTAAGAATGTGAAATAATTGATCGAGTCTCAAATTGCAAAGAGACAGATGTAGATAGGATGGTCTTTTTTTTTTTTTTAAACCGGATTTACCTTTTGGGAAGAAAGCTGGAATCTGAGTGTAAAAAGAGATGAACTAGAAGTAAAACTGTTAGAGCCTGATTAACAGACGAGAGAAGAGAAAAATAGGTGTTCTCAACAGAAAAAGCAAAGATACTTGTTTAAAAGCAACACATTCTATTTAATATACAAGATGTATTTTGGCTGCAAGAATTAATCCAAAGAAGCTCTATTAAATAAAACTGAAAAAAAAAATAAAAAAACAATTTTGGTCAGTTTATAAATTATATTAATACTGATATAAAGCACCTCAATTAGAAAATGAAAGGGCAATATATAAAGTTTAATGGAAAAATTGAGTAATTTAATAAAAGTTGTTTGGATAAATAAAAGTGAATTATAATAAATTTTTAAACATTCCCTATTTGTTCATAACCAATTTCATCAAAGATGAACAAAAGACTTGAAGCAATGGAAATGTGGTTCTACAGAAGAATGCTGAGGATACCATGGACTGAACAGGTGAGCAACGACAATGTTTTGGAGAGGATAGAAATGAAAAAAGAAACTTATACTTAACATCAAGAAAAAACAGCTGAAGTTTCTGGAATATGTAATGAGAAAAGAGAGCTTGGAGAATATGATACTCACAGGACAGAGGGAAATGGAGACAGGGGAAAGTATACATGACATGCTTGATGGGTTTGAGCAAATAAATGACAGAGCAGGGTTTGGGAGGGGGGTAACAAGAGAAAAGTGGTTAAGAGCCACAAGTGATAGGGAAATGTGAAAAGCCATGATTGCCTGTGTCCTGAACAGACATGGCATATATATCTATATATCTATATATATATATCAGCATGCAGTGTGGGTATAGAAGAATCCAAAGGAATATCCTGTCCATACAGTGGTAGGATAACTTTCTAAGAGAGCTCTAAGCATATATGCATATAAATACATATAGAGCAAATATAAGAAAAATTAAGACAGACACGTTATTTCATAGTGAATCGAAAGTATAGGCCTATTTCAGGCAAACCACCGTCAGCTTCCATCTTTATTTTACAAAAAATTTTACACATGGAAGCTGACGGTGGTTTGCCTGAAATAGGCCTATACTTCTGATTCAGCATGAAATAACGTGTCTGTCTTAATTTTTCTTATATATATATATATATATATATATATATATATATATATATAGAATTAATGTAGAGAAGTGAGTAACTTAAGTGGGCAGAGACATGTTGACTTCAAAGTTTAGTGAAGTGCCTTCACTAAACTTTGAAGTCATTATGCTGTCCTTCAATCATCAGGACTTAATTTCAATCTGCTATTGTGTCCTAGATTTTTTCTTATTTATATGGAGCTTATGTAGTTTAATATTTTGGTATGTGAGTGGTTCCACAAGTGGTTGATTGCTTTTGTTGTTGACTTCTTTTTAACATTATATTATTTGCAGGTGGCTGAGCTTCTTTTTCTTGCTTTTTATTGTATTAGTTTCCTTTAAGTGTGTGTGTATATATATATATATATATATATATATATATATATATATATATATATATGAGCACCTCGGCATAGTGTAATGGTTACCAAGCTCATCTCACTAGAATCATTACAATTGAGTAGTGAGTTCGATCCTCACTGGGTACCCCCGACTTTTGGCCATGTGTCACATCTAAGCTATGCTCAGAAAATCACCTTCCTCCAGGTTTGGGAGTTGGGGGTTGGGCACAGGGCTACCAACCCTGCCCCATAAAAAATAACAGTTTGTTACGGAAACACCAAAAATGCTGCCCTACACACCATTAGGTGTAACAGAAAAGTTTATTATTTTTATATATATATATATATATATATATATATATATATATATATATATTATAGTCATTTCACCCCAAGCAAGACAGTACTGCTACTGCTGCCCAGGGGATTACATCAGAGGAAGGTGAAGAGAAAGAGGGACAGATCACAGGGGTGTCATAGAATGGGTAAAAGAAGGATGGAAACACTGGTGTGAAGATAGCTGCATGAGAGTCTAGTGGAAAGGGAGAAGAAAAAGATATAGGGGATATCAGGGAAAGAATTATATATATATATATATATATATATATATATATATATATATATATAGTTATGATTCATATAGTTCACAACTATATGATTATATTAAGCTCTATAATATTTATTATATTGAGCACTGTTCATAATAAAATAAATGCCAGGGTATTCAAAATAGTAAAACCTTGAGTTCTCTTCACCAGGATTTATATATGGGTTAATGGAATTGTTTTAATATATTTTTATTACTTCGAATGTCATTATAGTATATATTCTGTATTTGAAATAGATGCTTTGTTTTTATTTATTAAAATGTTTGTATTATGGGCATCAGCCTGTGTATCTGAGAAATATTAGTAAAGAAAAATATGTCCCCCTTTGTAGGGTAAACCACTATTTGATCTGGTTTGCTTTACTTCTCACCCATGAAGAAACAATGCAAGAAACAAGGTTTCTATATTTCCATTTTGAAGGGAGCACATTCTATTTACTAAAATTTCTTTCATACACAGTCTGATAGTTGTAATACACACTGTTTAATGAATAAAAATAAGGTGTCTATTTCAAATATGGTGCATTCAGTATAATAATGTTTGAAGAAATATACGTATGACATCTGGCTACTTCTTTCCAAGTACACTTGTCTGATTGGTTAACTAGCTAATCCCTGTTGCAGACACTCAGTCAGGCATGTTTATGTTTCTTCAATACCCATACAGACAATCTGTGGTTTACACTGCAACTATAGTAAACAAATCTTATTTAGTTTCTTAAAGAGAGTGCATAATTTAGGTTGACAAGTTGAACAAGACCAGTATACTCACACCCTCAGTCACAATGACTTGTAATTTTGTGTGAACACATCTATCAAGAACTTCCATCCAATTCCATTTACAAGACTTTTATCAAACTGTAGTCTACTTCTCATGTTTTTCACATCAGACATAAACACCTAAACTTATTTAGTTGTTGGACAAATAAGTAGGTGAGTTCATCATCATCTAATATATATATATATATATATATATATATATATATATATATATATATGTATATTAGTAATCCACATACAAGCCTGTTTTGCTGCATCACAGCTCATCAGTGTAGCTAGACTTCCACTTGCTTCCAGCTGGGATCAAAACTTGACCAATTTGGTATCAGTTGGAGACTCTACTTCCTGAGCCATAGGCGCATAGAATGAGAGAGGGGAAATTTTAGCGTGTTATACATATGCAGTGTATACACACGCCAGTAACTGAAATAACTCAATTCATTACTAAAGAGTAACGCGTAAATTGCAGAAGTGGTAACTGTTTTTAAAATTTTCCTCTCTAGGGAGCTCAGTCGTAATGAGAGAATAATATATTCTTCATCCACATACAAACCTGTTTCACTGTATCACAGCTCATCACTTGCTTCCAGCCAGGAAATTCCGATTTGGTGTCAGTTGGAGTCCATACACCCTAAGCTATAGGCACATGGAATGAGAGAGGGGAAATTTTATATATGCGGTGTGCACACACACACACAAACATATATATATATATATATATATAAAATAGATAACCTAAAGAGCCAACAAACTAGCCTTCCCTGAAGATCCGGTTAGGTGAAACCTAGGTAGGTTTGTTGGCTCTTTAGGTTATCTATTTTGTCTGCTCTGCTTACGTATTGAGCGCTTTTTTGTTATAGATTACTCATTTCGGGTTATTTTCTTTGGGCTACGTACTTTGACTGATGTTCACGTGCTTAGCTCTTTCTTTTATTACATCCATTTTTTCCTTCCGCATACATACTTGGAGGCTTTTTCGAAATGAGTGTAGTGATAAGTTTACATTTATATATATATATATATATATATATATATATACTGATATAAGGAAATTGACCATTGTATTTTCTACAAGCAAACCTGAACATTTAGAAATTATCTTCATGTGAAAAGACAGAAAAGTGGCAAAGAAAGTCTCGATTACATGACAAGTATGACACAACACATGAGTCCCATAACTTGTTAGAGTCATAGAAGCATCACAAGTACAGCATTAATAACAGCAGTAATGTATCAAGGGCAAGGTAGTGTGTAGGAGCTCATCCCTCTTCAGGTTGCATTTGTGTATATGAATTTGGAGGTTATATCATATCACAAGTCCCACAAGCAATTAGGGTCATAGGAGCACCCCATGTTCTGCAGCCATAGCAGCAGCAGTGTGTCTAGGGCAAAGTAGTTTGATGGAGTACATCCCACTTGAGTGGTTTTGAATTCAGAATTTTCCATTATATAGACAATTTGTCCCCCCCGCCCACAACTAAAAGAGCTCACTTGCCCTGTGATTTAACCCATAGTGATAGATAGATAGATAGATAGATAGATAGATAGATAGATTCATTCTATTCCCAAAGGTATTTGTGCAAAAGCAAGCAACAAAGTTGTCTGGAGTTTCAGCCCACCTTTCTGATGTCTCTTACCAAGACAATAAACAACAAATATGGTAGACTTGCAGTCTAGCCCGGTGTTGCTTGGGTGTAATGAAAGCTTTAAAGCTAATCTATGGTTCTGGAGTTCAGACTCAGCCTAAAGAATATTTGTGTGAAGTTTGGTGAGAATCAGATAAAAATTGTGCATTTGTATAAAGGACATACAGACAGATAAACAGACAGACACACAAACATCTTGCCTCTTATGAACATATCTATATATATTATCGATTTTCTGCACTAATGCAAGAACTGCAACCTTGAAACTTCTGAATATCATTTCTTATGTCTTTGTCTATAAGTGTGTCAAATTTGATTAAAATCGGACCACTCCTTCTAGAACCCGATTTTTTTTATTATCGATTTTTGATATTTATCGGGGGTACCTCGACACAAAACCTAGCTAAGAACACTCGCAGACACTTATAAGTATAAATTTTCAAGAAAATTGGTTCAGCCGTTTCAGAGTCTATAGGTAATAGACACACACACACACACACACACACACAAAGTTCCATTCATAAATAAGTTTAGATTTAGATCATAGGATATATTCTTCACAGATATTTTGTTGGCTGAGCAGCCTGAAGTAAGCCATTTATTAAACCAGATTCTATTTGCAGAGAAAGCAATGAGAAGTTAAGATGGAGTTCTAACAACTGAATATGTTTTCATGGAAAGCCATGATTGCCTACATCCTCATAGAAGAAAAAGTAGCAGATTTTTCAGTTTTCCTTCTAAATTTTGCATCAACAATGGCTTCTGAATAGCATACATTGTAAGCATTATACCCACTTACAATAAATTCTGGTAGTTACTCCAATTCTCTTAGAATCTTTCTGGTATACAAGTTAAATTATCTGGTAAAAGACTCCTCCTTCCTCCTTCTATTTTGCTCTACTCCCTCAGTTCATTATCTATTCATAAAGAAGTTGTTTGTTTCCAATAAAGATAACAGATTATTTGTATATCCTTTCCATGTAGATCAAGCTTTTCTAACATTTCAAGAAATTCTGTTTTTTTTTTGTATTTCATTGAATGCCTTTGTTATCTATGATAAACAGGCATAGATCATTTTTGCTATGTACTGCTTGTTCTTAGCATCATTCTTAAAGTGAAAATGAAAAAGGGATGAGGAATTTTAGTCAAGTAGAAAATTTATGATCCCTCATTTAAAGAGATGCTTTCTGAGAACCAACATGAACTGCTTCAAATAATGCTACATTGAAACAAGTAGAAATAGTTGAAAGACTGATGAAGCCCGTTTATTAAATATATCTTTCTGTGTGGCCTGTATGTTTTCTGTTTATTTACAGATAATAATTTATATTGTACTTGTTTGTTTGTATCAAGATATATATATATATAGAATAACAAAAACCTATATTCAAGCCAAGTTGATCTCTGGGAAACAATAAAATCTGCTGCAAGTAATGTTAAAGTTGAAACAATAGAAAAATTAATGAAATCAATTTCTGATTGATTTGTTTGGTTGATGGCATATCAACTCCTTATGGGTCATTTAATGTTGAAATTTTATTATCTTTGTAGTTTGGAAGTAATAAAATATGATATACGCTATTCTGCTTTCTCAACTGAATACATTGCAGATTTTATTGAGTTTTTGTGCATATACATGTGTCTGTGGACATAATTATGAGAGGTGATGAGATGTGTGTTTTATGTTTCGTAGAAGTTATATTTTGGAAAACAATTTGATTTAAGAAATTGTAGAATATTATATGCATTAATGTGATGAAAGAATTCATGTTGGAGGTATGCAGTATTTTAAACAAATTTGGGTGAAGTCAGTATAATTTGTTAGTATGTGCATATTGTTGGTGACTTTATAATAAATATGTATTGTTAGTAATTTTTTTATATAAAAATGTATTCCAGGTAATTTTACTATAAAATGTATTTTTATACTTTCATAGTGTTTTTGTTTGGAGGTTCACTATTTGCCAATAGCCGGGACCCCTAAGAGGTGTTACCACTCCAGGACCTGGGCACAACAGCAATTAAGCGGAGATTTCATGCTCTTCAAAACTTTCAATTTTCCACTAATAAACCTAGCTGTTTGATGTTGCCTACATCATACTCGGAACTACAAATCAATGGTTGAAAGGCTGATGAAGGCTATATAATATTAAAGAGCCTGTAGTAACATATGATAATTTTTTTTTCTAATAATTGTTTCAACCCAAGTGAGGCATTACTGCCACTGGTGCACAGGGGGTTACATAAGGGGAGAGTAAAAAAAAGAAAAACAGGTTATAGGATGTCATAGAATGGGTAAATAAAGGCTGGAATCATTTGTATGATGAGAGTTGTGTGAGAGTAAAGTGAAAAGTGAGGAGAACAAGATACAGAGGGCATTGGGGAAAGGATGGGAGTCAGGGAGGTAAGAGATGGAAATTGACATTGCATTTAAACTCTTGCAGAATGTAGCTATCAGGGAGGAAAGTATATGGAAGGAAGTTCCACAGGCGGAAAATGTGGAAAAAGAAACTGAGGGAATAGAAGTGGCAATTCCATTTGATTGTTTTCACTGTAAAATGGTGAAACCTAGTTGCCAGTCTAGCATCTTGAGTAAATTCATACAGAAGGATCATCAGGGAGTTAATCTCGTAAAAGTAGAATCCCTAAAAATATTTGTAGAAAAGACATAAGAAAGCCACATCTCATTGGTGAGAAAGTGACTGGATTTATTCAGGCATATGGGATATTGTGTTAATTAGGTGTTTTTATAGATTTTATCTTTTGGGGTTATGATATGTCCTGGAAAGGGATATATATATATATGTTTTTTGTTTTAGGTTACTCGTCTCCGGTTTTTTCTTTGGGCTACGTACTTTGACTGATGTTCAAGTGCTTAGCTCTTTCTTTTTTTATTACCATTTTTTACTTCCACACTTCCACGTATGTACTTGGAGGGTTTTTGAAATGAGTATAGTGATAAGTTTACATTTATATATATATATATATATATATCATTCAAGGTAACTAAGTGGTTTAGGCAAATGTAACCGGGTAGGACAATCTAGTAAGTAGACGGAATGGATGGTACTCATTGGATGCAGTATCCTGAGACATAGGCGTAGTCAATAGTCATAGACCAATAGTCGTAGACCTCTAGTCGTAGACCTCTAGTCGTAGACCAAGAGACATAGACCTCTATGCATCCTCGCCTTCATCTGTATTTATGGCTGACACCAGCCAATCCCATTACTGTGAGGGGGAACCAAGATGTATGCATATTCATTACATCAGGTTATTTATAAATAAAAATTTATGCTGCCCTGAGATTGTTTAATGTATTCAAGACTGGAAAAGAATATCCAAGCAATGGATTTGGGGGAGCAATAAAAGCTACAGACTGAAACAATTGAAAAGTAAAGAAAAATCAATGGTTGAATGACTGATAAAAATTACAGAATGTCAAGTCATCTGTATTAACATATAAAGTAATTATTTGTTCAGTTATATAGGATATAATTTTAATTAAAGAGATGGCCTATATCTTTTGGGTTCATTTATCAATACTAGTTCATGTTATAATTTGACTGCATCATACAAGCAAAACTAGTTATCAGTATTTATAAGGATAGATCTATAATATCTTATATTGCTCCTATTACAGTTTCAGAAATGATTTTCCATGCTCAAGTGTCAGACTCTCATGCAGTCTCATATTGCTGCAAAGTCCAATGTATGAGAGACAGACATGACAACAAGATGCTGCATGTATTTAGTTGATCCCAATAATGTTGATGAAATGATATTACTTTCCTGCTGTTTGTAGTTTTTCTTATTTTTTGGGCCTGTTGCTCGTATAGATATGTATATGATGAAAATCTCACCAATATCAGTTGGTTAATACTAATTCTCTTTTGAAAATGTGTATTTGCATAATAAAATAACCTAGGTGTTTATATATACATATGTACATATATATACCTATGTATAAATGCACCATCTCACTTGTACACATACGTCTATATCTGAGTTTGAGTTTGAGTTTTGTTTAATGGCATATCAACCTCTGTGAGTTATTTAATACCCAAAAGATAGGGTTTAAAGAAATTTTTTAATGAAAAGTAGTGAGAAATAGTGAGAAGGTTGATTCAGTTAAATTTTAATCAAAATATTTTGTTTTTATACTTTTTTATTTTAGAAAACTGAAAATGTCTTCTAGTTTTGCATTGAAAAATGTTTTGCTTTGCTGAGAATAATTTTTTCCTTAAAAAATGTGTTATGGTAATAATATTTTCTTCAAAAAGTCTATTTTAATCTATATATTTTTATAAAAGTGTATTTTTATATTTTCATATTGTTTTGACCCCAGTTTGTGGGTTAACTATTTGTTCATAGCTGGGACCCTAACAGGTGCTACCACTCTGGGTCAGGGTGGACCTGAGAACAACAGCAATTAAAAGGTAGTTTCATGCTCCTCACAACCTCACAATCAGAGGCCTTGCTGCCAGGTGCAATTTTCTGTCATGCCCAGGACTATCTATATCTCAGTTCTTTGATTTCTTCCTCTGAATTATCGGTTACTGGCTATCTTCACTTTTGGAAGGTCTCTAGTGTACATATGCATGGCATTGATGTTTAAGGTCAGGAATATCTCTCACTGGCCAGGGAACTCTCTTTTGAGTCACCAGAAAGATTTCCTGTTTCCATAATAACTACAATCTTCAAAAATTTAAATGCAACTCAACTGCATTCTTCTGTCTTCTTGAATCCTGTTCTTTTGTCCTTTTTCATTCTAAGTTTTCTCATTCTTTTTCACTCCCCACAATCCTTTGCATTCTAGTGTCATTCTAGTGTCATTCTAGTGTCATTTACGCTCTTGTGTGTGAAATGATTAAAAAAATATCAGTCAGTTAAGTGCCATACGTGATACACGATTTGGGCAATCATGTCTCAAAAGAGACATGACTGACTGGGCAGAAGATTATCCCACAGTAGGTTGCCATTGCATTCTGTGGTAGACTGGTTGCCAGCCAAGGCTATAGAACCCAATCTGTTCTATTATTTAATCGATAACTGGAGGGAAGAGATGAATTAATACCTTTCCCAAGGGTATTTGTGTATAAGTGAATGCAAGAAATTCAACTGTAATTAGAACTCAGCACCCCGATTTGTCATTTCGAGTTAAATAAAAAAAATATTGTTATCTTTATTTTCAGAAGGAAGGTAAATATCATGGACTGAGAGGAGTTCATACCAATGCTAAATTTAATGGTGATATCAATGTTTGTTGTTGCTTAATCATCAGAATGGGTAAAGGTTTGGTGACCAGGGCAAAGACAAAGAAGTGGGATTTATGAAAAGTGATATGGAGTTATCAGTTTTTGATGGAATCTAATGATAAAGGTCTTCCTCAGTCTTAATTACCTGGTCCAAGCAGTGCAAATGATTAAATTTTATCCTTTCAAGAAGTTGCAGTATTATCTTCAATACATGCCTCCTAATGTCTCCATCCTTTGACAAAGAAAAAATAATATACTGTGGTGCTGGCACCATTGCCATTGATACTATCACAAATGATGCCATCAAATAGTGGCTGTCAATGAAGTTCTTTCCTTCCATCTTGGATTTTTAAAACTTTTTCTTTCTTTATTATTATATTGTTTCCATATTTGGCAACTGCTTTTTCTTTTTTATTGTCTTATTTTTGTGGGGGAGAGTGAAACTATTATTATTTTTTGTTTTGGTTTGGTTGTAGTAGATAAAATAGCTCCAATTATGACAGAGAAGAAATGCCGTGCTGGTGTATGCAAAGTTAATAAGAGATTTTGCATAAAATGAGACAGGCAGATTAGACAGGGTTATGACAAAAGTAAATAGACACCTCGCATTGTTAGATTTTATCAATCAAACTCATTTCGCTCAATAAACTGTTTCAATATTCAACCAGCTTCTATCAAGCTGATAACTAGATGGGAACATTAATACCAATGTAATTTAAAGACATCACAAATGAAAACAGAATATTTTATTTACTTTTCCTTTTTTTTTTTTACTAGATTCATTGTAATTAATGCTGCAATATCTATGAGTTTCATACAGTTTTTTGTTTTTTTAAATTGTCCCTGTGGCACTGTAAACTGTCAATAGTGAGCACTTAATCACACTTGTCTAAGCCCTGAATGCTAGTGTTGTTTAGTTCATTTCAGAAAACAGGAGGAAAGATAATATTGAAGTAAAAATAGAGATTAAAAAGATGGAGATGATTCAATGTTATTCTTCTCATGAGGATAGCTTATACCTAATATGTTTCTGCTAGAAAATTGAAAAGAGGAAAGCAATAAAAAAATAGCAATATCTCTGACGGGCATGTGGAACTGAAAGAATAAACTAACACATCACTTAATCAGTGGTGCCGATGTTTGAGAATTCGATCGTAAGTTCTGGTCTGATTCGCTTTAGCAAAAATGCTACTGATTAATAAAGTCTCCAGTCAAATCTTTGCACATTTTGCTATTATCTTTTAATTTACTTTCTTAGCAAAATTGTTCTCTTTTCTTCAGGTTATATTACTCATATTACCTTCCAAAAAAAAATAAATCATCTTAGTAATGTTCTATAGATTACATTTTTACTATTTTCATTTTCTTTATTTATTTAGATACTAATTTTATGGCATAGAAGGCGGAAAATATAAAATTCAAAAGATGATGAAAAGTAACACTGAAATACAACTTGATTTCAATAAACTTTTACTCCACCTTATTATTATTGCTTTTTATCACAACGTTCAGTGGTTGACTTCACAATAAAAATGTACAGCAAATGATGGACTTGAAAATACATTGGATATGATATAAAATAACATTCAGTGCCATACATGATACACACTTTGGGTGATCATGTCTCAAAAGAGACATGACTGACTGGGCAGAAGATTATCCCACAGTAGGTTACCATTACTTACTGTGGTAGACTGGTTGCCAGCCAAGGCTCTAGAACCCAATCTGTCCTGTTATTTAATTCATAACTAGAGGGAAGAGACAGATTAATACCTTTCCCAAGAGTATTTGTGTATAAGTGAATGCAAGAAATTCAACCGGAATTCGAACAAGGCTTGAATTTGAATCCATGACACAGTGAAAATAGTTCACCTAAAAATTTCAAAATAAATTCTATATTCTGGTATATTTTTTAAAATGGCTTCCATTTCCAAGGTATATATCCAAAAATTCTATTTGTCCAAGTTAGTAAGATTTCACCAAAATCTACCTAATTTGGTTTCTAGTTTTGCAAACTGAATACTTTGAACAAGAAACCTTTGCATGACATCATAATATTGAAATATCTTTCTATCAAGAAAATTATTCTTTTCACTGTTATCATCAACATCAACAAATCATCTTGAATTGCTGTATGATTCACATTGTAAGAAGATCCAGGATAATATACCTTTTTTGAGACCTCTTAGCAATCAATACTTTTATTGCCATTCTTATTGAAAGCCTGGTATATATAATTTATGATGGTTGTTAGCATATCAGCAGTATACTTGGTGAAGCAAAAACTAAGAAGAGGATGTAGGCTGTGAGATGTTGAACCACTTCAGCATTGCCAAAAATTGGTAGGAGGCTGATAGAGCAATAATTAGAGGGGTCTGAGGATTCTCCAGAGTTCTTAAATATAAGAACCACAAAGGAGGACTTCTAGCAGGCAGGAAAACAAGAAGCAGAGAGGCAGTAGCTGTAGAGGTTGGAAAGGACAGAGGAGAGTTCAGGGGTACATTTCTTCAGAACAGTGATTGTGATTACATCACCTTTGCTCGCCTCATGGGGGTCAAGCTTTGAAATTATATTAGAGACCAGCAAGGAGATAATGTGAACATCTCTCAGTTGAGCCTCAGTTCTATGTGGGAAGTCAGGTGTGTATACCCCAGATGAACCAATGTTGAATTGGTGAAAAATCTGCAAACAAAGCACTAGTCCACTAAAGATGTTAGGACCTCAAATTTATTGATTAAAGTGGGGAGTTGCCATTGTTTAAAACATTTTTACAGAGTTGCCAGTAGTCTTTAGAGCCAAACTTGTGGAATACTATACATTGCTTCATTCTGTCAGCAAACAACAGCTTAGCATCATTTAGGATCATCTTGCACTCATTATGAGCAGAAGCAAAAAGGTGCCTATTATGGTCAGATGTGTGGCTTTGATAAAGCTGGCAGTGATTCCTGTGGACAATAGCAGCCAAGCAAAAAGGGAAGAACCAGGGGGATGAATGGAGTTTAAGTCATCCCTTTCTGGCTGGTATGAAAGCATTGATGCCAGCTTTAACCCAAGAGGAGACCTCGGATGCACAGTCTTCAACAGGAAGACTAAAAACTTTGTTTCAAGTGATGTCTCACAGAAAATCGTGGAACAACTCCCATTCTGCTCTTTGGTAGCAGTAAGATATTCTGCTGATCAAAGGTTCATGGGGGAAGGAGAAGTGAAACGAGATATTAACGGAATCCACAGCATAATCAGTGTTGCCAAGAGGGCAAAGCTGCATGACCGGGCAAGAATCAGGGATAGAAATGAAACAGAGATCTAGCAGCAAGTCAGGTCCATTAGGGTTATTAGAGAAATGTGTGGGGAAACCCACCACTTGCATCAGGTATTGAGTGATTGAAAAGTTCATGGTATGGGCATGAGCAAGATCTGTGACAAAGTTTTCCAGCCACTTGGCATGGTGGCCATGAAAGTTTCCAAACACAAATATATGAGCAAACCAATGAAAGGAAATGGCCTTATCTATATTGTTTGAAATGCTGTCAAGTACAGAACAGTCAGGAGATGAAGGGTGGTGGTAGAGATAGCAAAGATAGCTAACTGATCTTAGCAGAGAGAGGCAGAGACACATATAGGAATGATCTGGAGAAACCACCCTACCTAGAGGAAAATGTTCACTGACATAAATGCTGATTCTATACATATCGACATTGGAGTCCTTCCTAAAGACAGGAAGATAACCAAAAATATAGAAATCAGAGGAAGGAATAGAAGAGTCAAGTTTAGTTTCTCAGAGAGCTAAGATGTGAGGTGAGTTTATGTGGAGGAAAGATTCAATGCTGCAAAAGTTGGTACAGATACCACGGATGTTCGAGAAAGAGGTGTTAATACGTTTAGGTGATTTTTGTTTAGCTGGTTTAGTTTTAATTCTTACTTTGTGTAATGTCATAATTAGAGATTTTTTGGTAAGGAGAAGCCTAGGCTAGTAGTATCAGTCAGTTGTCAAATGCTACACGTGTAGAAAGGAAACTGGCAAAGACAGCAGCATAATATCACTTTAGGGTTGCCCATCAGAACCACTTGCAATACATGGCACAACAAGAAACCCCGATATTATTCAGCTGTTGATGAGAGGAGCCTCTCAAGATGCTACGCAAGAGTTTGGGCACCTAACTAGCAGTCAGGAGCAGCAAACCAGGAAACTGCCAACCCAGTGCACTTAGAATGAAGAGACATTGCTACCATCCACACACATTACAAAAATCCTGCAACAACACTACTATTAAGACCTGAGGAGAGGAAAGAAACTGGGAGCCCCTTCCTAAACTGGAAACAAGGGAAGAGCCTCTACTCCTGTTCAAAAGAAGAGGGAGGAATATGAACGAAGCAGTAATAGGGTGTATCTACTTCAATTAAAAAAAAGATTTGCTCAGCTTTAACTTACTTAAAGTCAGGAGATCCCTAAATAATCACTCCAAGAAAATTTGAACATACCTTAGAAATTCAAAGGAAAAAAAAATCAGCCTTTGCTGCCAGGATAACTAAAAGAGTTAACTGAACTCTTAACTGACACAAATATATTTGAAAATTTATCCAACACTTTATGCAAAAAAAAAATTTATATTTTGGAAAATTAAATGTTCAGAAAAAGAGACAATTAAGATTACCAGAGATGGAATCTGCTGCCATCAAAATATTAACCGTGTTGAGTGGAACTTAAAATTCATCATTTCACTTTTTAATCAGTCATTATTAATTCAATCGGCAAGTAGCTTCATTGACCATAATGCATTATATCCAAATTCATATGAGAAAGAGAGGAGGGAGAGAGAGAGAATGAGGGTGTCAGAAATTTGAAAACTACTCTTAAACAGAATTTGTGTTCCTACAACTTCGAAGGAAAAATAAAATTAGTCTTTGCTGCCTGGATGATTAAAAGAGCTAACTCATGGGTGAAGAGATATGGCCACGTAGGCCATGTGGGAGTTTTATGATTATATAAAGTCTATAATTTTTAGCTGAAGATTCAGAGATTTACTAATGACTCCCCAACAGCTTCTTCATGTATGCAAACTCTCTTTGGTTATTTCCCTGCTCTACACAACTGCATAGTCAAAGAATAAAAATATGACTATATTTTTATATATATATATATTTCATTTGTAAACGAGTTTTTACGTGACCTAGGTTTCTACCATGTGGTGCCTTCAGGCAATTTGTAATAACTGATTTTACCATTTACCATTTTTTAAAGAATGCTCATGTAAATGGTGGTTGAACCAGATAATGTTTCGTTTTTGTTTGTCTGTTTGGTTGAGAATTATATTATAAAATGTTCTTATGGCCAGATTTTTCTTAGTGCATCTTTGTAGTTTTTTTTTCTTTTTATCAAATATTTTGTTTTGTTTAACAAATTTTTTGATAGCTTGTGTTCTATTCCTTTGTGAATGTGCCTAATTATACTTTTGGGATGGTTGGATTTTGTATTTATGTACTTTAACTTAGTGTTGGTTTCCATATATGAGGAGTCATTGCCAATTTGTAAATTTAATTCCACATCTAAATATTGTACTACTTTTCTATTTGTTTCTACTATTTTGTTTTTTTTTTTCAATTGGAGTAGATAGATCTATCTATCTATTGCTCAGTTCACACTCCACCCATGTCTATTGAACAGGTTAAGAGGCTCATCCCTTGTTCCCTGTTTAGGATGTGGTTTCCAGCTTTCTCTTTTCCAATCTTTTCACTATTATGTAGCCCCCTGCACATCAGTGGCATTACCGCCTTGCTCGGGGTGATATGATTAAAAAAAAAAAAAATTTCAAAATCTAGTTTCTTGAATAGTTTGAAAAGTTCAATCAAAAGGTGGTTCAATCACAAATCTACATTAAAAATAGAAAACTTCAAAAACTGTACAAAATTGTCTAGCCACGTGTGAAAATTGAAATCAAAATATGGAAAAGACATAACGTGGAGTATAGTGAAAACAGCAAAGCCTTACAATGGTGGCAAAATATGTAGACTGTGCCAGAAGGAAAAGTTAGCAATTATGCTATTCCCAAACAAAAATGAACTATTGAATGAAAGAACAGAAATTATGACTAAGTGTAACCATACTAAATATACCTAT
The DNA here is from genome assembly GCA_037127315.1 of Ascarosepion bandense. Taxonomy (NCBI): domain Eukaryota; kingdom Metazoa; phylum Mollusca; class Cephalopoda; order Sepiida; family Sepiidae; genus Ascarosepion; species Ascarosepion bandense. The sequence goes on from JBBBDQ010000766.1 coordinate 5,000,659, forward strand.
TAGGTTCATACAATCATGGATAGAAAATGTTATAATTTCTTGTAATTTTAAAAATTGGGTATTCAAAAATTCCCAGTCACGTGAGTGTTAAAAAAAACCACCATTACATCAGCGTTCTTAAAAAAAGACAAAAAAAAATGGTAAACGGTAAAATCAGTTATTGCAAATCGCCTGAAGATACCACATGGTAGAAACCTAGATTGTGTAATAACTCACTTACAAATATTCAAAAGTTCTACAATATAATTGTATTGAACACCTTTTAATGCAAATGTGCACTGGTCTAATTTTATTATGACCAAAAACTAAGTAATTAAGCAATCAATATATATATATATATATATATATATATATATATATATATATGTTCCTTGTCGTTTATCCAGATTGAACAGCAGTATATAACATTATCCATAACAGTAAACTCTATAGGAAGTATTTAGAGTAACAGGAGATAGGAACAAAATGATATAACATACCGAACAAGTTACAACAACATATTTTATTGCTTTAGCAAACTAGATAAAAAAAAGTCAAAATACTCATAGTGAGATTACACATTCTCTCATGAGGAAATTGGCATTCATAAACCAGACAACATGGCAGTCAGTTGAAATTTATCATAAACTTAAAAGTCTTTCAGCAAAATAGCTTTCTTATGTTTAACATCTGCTACACTACTGTTATTGCTCTTTCTAGTTTCTAGTATTAATGGGGGTTTTCTTACTGAAATACTGTTCAAGATAGGATAGAAAATTAGCATTTTTGATTATATCATTATTTTTTTATTGAGTTACATGGTCTATCTATTTTATTTGATGCTGTTTCTGAAATACCTCAAGTGGTAAGATTTCTGTTATTTGGTATAGTTCTTTGTGATTCTGCAATATCAATCTATGAGATCTAATGAAGGGCAGTTTACTTTAAGATCTTCATAGTTCATTCACTAAAGAGGTTTTTAATTTCTGATCTCAGAAAACCGTTATATCACAGATAGTTGAGCAAGTTGGATACCATGCATGACATCTGAGTCTAGATCAGACAAGTCTATTTAAGAACATTATTAAAGTTCTTAGGTTAATCTTTTGTTTCTTCAACATCTTGTGGTGTTGGACAAAACTACCTCTAGTGCAGCCTATTCTGTGACCAATTCTCTTCTCTCTTATACTAAATTGGTTATAACTGAGCCACACACTGAAGTTTTTGAAGTGTTTAGTTGTTATTAATACTACATTCTGAATTTTTATGATGGATTCAGGGTAGGTGTCATCACTGCTTTCATTCTAATTGCAGATCACATTTTCTACTTATCTTGAGTCCTATTTCTTAGAACATTTAGTAGAGAATGTCAGTTTTTTTTCATGATTATTCTTATCCTGACTAAGAATACCTATGTCATCAACATATCTCCTATCCCGTCATTGGTACACTAGGTTCTTGGGGGTAAAAAAGCAATACTGTTTTGTATTAGTAGATCCATTTGAGATTAGAGTAGAATGCTTTAATTATCAATGCTCATTTATTCATATTTGTGATTGTTGAAAGGCAGAGTATAGTCTAGGAAAAATTAAACAGACTGAAATTCTAATTTCCTCCTTGTTTCACTCCTGATAATGTTTGAAAAGTTTTGGTATTTGGGTTTTCAGCAAACATATACAATTTTGTGAACTGATATAGTATCTAGTTGTTCATAACTTAATTTCCTTTAGTTCTGTACAAGGTTATATGAAAAATAAACCCAGTAAAAATTGAATCCTTGACTCAGCAGTAATGATTTATGTTAGGTAGCTATTACCCTACAGCAATGCATCCAATAGGTAATTTCTATCTGAATTTCTGGAATGAGGAGTTATCATTATTTACACTCATACTAATGACTTCATCAGATAACTGACAATCCAGGTAATCTTTCAAGGAATTTCAAACTGAACCATTTTATCTCCAGAGGTAAATGCAACTCTAATGATTTCTTTTCTCACACTTCCCTTCTGATTTTTTGCTTCCCTGATAATTGCAATCTTCAAAAATTTAAATCTAATGTTAGTTGATATCTTCTGTCTTCTTGAACCCTGTTCCTTTTTTATTTTTGTGTCCTTCATTTTTTAATCCTCCTCAAGCTTCTCATTTTATTTCATTTCCTATAATCCTATAATCCTATAATCCCATGCATTCTAGTGACATTGCCACCTTGATTGGGGTAAAATGACTAACAAAACAAGAAATTGTTCCCATTTCACTGACCATGTTTAGTTTTGACTTTTCTAGCCCCATGGCACAATGACCTAGAAGATTAAAGCTTTGCTATGTAAATATGATAACATAAGTAATTGTGAGTTCAATCTCTGGCCTGGGTAGTACAGACTAAGACTCATTGGAAACAAGACTACAATGATCAGTGCTAAAAATAAACAAGATGAGATGAGATATCCCTACAGATGGACAATTGAAAAAGAATATCTAACACCTGTGGATTGAATGAAGGAATCAATTTGAAATTTTCTAGAGGCTACGTAGATCAGCAGATACCTGAAGAAGGCCAGAAGACAGAATGTCCGAAACATTGTCTTTATGACAAAGATAAGACTATAAATAATGTAAATAATTATATCAAACTGGTTTTTATTAGACTTACTTTAGTCTGGCATTAAACCACAAATTTGGGAGCCTCGGTAAGGATTGAGATCACCAGTCAGTGGGATATATAATTGCTCTTGAATTATCTCATCAACAATTGCAAGACAAAGAAATTACTCACTCTAAGAGAAATAGATTTCTAAATCTAAGGACAAAGAAATTTCATGCGCAATAACTCATTATATATCCAAAAGCCTAGAAATATATTGTGTGATATCTCATGATAAATCCAAAATCCAAGAAATTTATTGTGTGATATCTCATGATAAATCCAAGATCCAAGAAATTTATTGTGTGATATCTCATGATAAATCCAAGATCCAAGAAATTTATTGTGTGATATCGCATGATAAATCTAAGATCCAAGAAATATATTGTGTGATATCTCATGATAAATCCAAGATCCAAGAAATTTATTGTGTGATATCTCATGATAAATCCAAGATCCAAGAAATTTATTGTGTGATATCTCATGATAAATCCAAGATCCAAGAAATTTATTGTGTGATATCTCATGATAAATCCAAGATCCAAGAAATATATTGTGTGATATCTCATGATAAATCCAAGATCCAAGAAATTTATTGTGTGATATCTCATGATAAATCTGAGAACAAAGTAATTTCTCAACAGTCACTCGAGGAAAAAATAAATTTCTTGGGTGATATTTCATCAACTCATCTTAAATAACAAAATTTCTAATGATATATCTCATTAACATCAACAGGACAAAGAAATGTCTTATGAAATCTCATGTCATTCTCTCTAGGACAAAGAGATCTTTTGCCAGTTACTTGAAAACAAAGAAATTTCTGATCAGAAATCATGTCATCTACAAATAGCTTTGCAGGTTAATCATTAGAGAGTGGTTGATCAGCCCTTCCTTTATTCATACTCTTACTATCAAACACTATGGCATGCCACTCACAATCCATTTTTGTCAAGATATATGTAAAGTGGACAGTATGCAGAGAAAAGTGGATTCATACCTTTCCCAAAAACATAAGTACAAAAGAAATAAGTCCTCTAAAAATGATTTCACTAGGTACTGATGTTTGGGTAGATACACTTTTTAAGCACTGTGAATTATATCTACCAGTCTACGCATTCAAGAGTCTTAATAAAGAAAATATAAAATTAGCCTCTGCATCAGGGTTTGAACCTTCTTCCTCACTTTCTAGGCAAAACCACCATCTGACCTTGTGTGCTTTAGATTGCTCGACCACAGAGAGCATCACAGTTCAGTAAAATTCATTTAACCTTTCAAAGAATGCATATCCTTTTGTCCAGATTTTTCTGAAAGCCCATATTTGCTCAAGAGATCTCTGAAGATAAACATTTTCATATCTGAAACATGGATAGAGTAATTTCTATAGAATTATTGTAACTCTCTTCTTAATTTGACAGTATTTTTATTACTCTAATTGTTATTTTAGTGGATACCCATATTGAAGCAGATGCCCAGCTTTTTTATTTTTAAACAGTATGAGGATGTGTCCGTGATGTAAATGATGGTGACTTGGAATGAAAATTAGAATTAAAATTCCATTCAAGTTTGTGACATTCACTTACACAAAAATATCCTTGGGAGAGGTAAGAATTTTTCTTTTTCACTCAGTTATGGGTTAAATAGTAGAACCTGTATCTGGAAAGATCATTGTTATCTTCAGAAAATTGTTAATATATATTCACTGGTGAAAATAAAAAAGAATTATTCTTACATTCAAAAAAATTATTTCAGGTTTAAAAAATGGTTGAGGTCATAAAAAAAATAAAAATAAACAGTATGAATTATGTCCACCAGCCTGTGCATTCATTAAACTTAGTCAAGAAAATGTGCTCTCCAGCAGGGTTTGAACCAGCATCCCATTTTGTCTAGCGTAATAAAGAATAATCTAGGATTAAAAATTAAAATCTGTTAATTCCTTAGAAACTACAAAGGAAACGTAAACAACCTCAGCCAGAAGTTGAACTCAGTTTGCCAATTCCTTTATGAGAATGAAATGAACAATGACCATTTTAAATAGAAAAAAAAGCTGTTTACCAAGTAAGACATGATCTCACTTTGAAGAGTAAACATATTTTGGTTAAATGTTCAAGATTCTTGCTGTAATTGAGTAAGGTTGATGCTGGTCATACAAAAAAAATAAATAAATAACTCTTTGTTTTGAAGAGTATGGTGTATCATCTATGAAATGGTCAGACAGTAATGTCTTATTACAAGCTGATATTATATTAAAAGACCATGCCAGGCATTTTTTTTCTTTCTTTCTTTCTTTCTTTCTTTCTTTCTTTCCTTCTTTCTATTTATTAGTTGATTTTTTTTTTTAGTTTCATGGAGATTTCCAATTTGCTTAATTCTGCTCTGGGGAAAGTAAAGAAAAAAATTTAAATATCTTTACCAAAAATTTCAAAAATATCGAAACAGGGGAAAAAAGAAAAATACACAAATAATTTTATTATTATCATTATTATTATTATTATTATTTATTCTTTTATTTTTGCCATAATGTTATTGTTCCTTTCTCATATAAGACTTCCTGCTTTGATACAGACAGGAAAGGCCATGTGAGAAGATATATTCAAAGGCATAGCAGGAACACCTTCATCATTGTTCCGAGAAAGAAATAATGTTAATTAGTAGGGTGTTGTGTTGAATAGATTTAGAAGTATGGGCAGAGTGGCAGTTGGGGACAAGGTTTAACAATTATATAAGTAAAAAAAAAAAAATTTGAAGAGAAAAATCTAGAATCTGGACACAGTAGCTCAAAATTAATACATTTCATTGTGACACTGATAATGATGATAATGATTATAATAACTAAACATTAAATACAGGTGGAAGAGATCACATCACAAAGCAAGCTTAATTATCAACTGTGACAGGATGTGAACATTGTTGTTGTTAGGGAGCTGATAAGTCACCAGAACAAATATATTTCTGAAATGAGAGGAATGTCTCTGAAAAAGTTGGGGAAAGATGTTCACCTTTTTCTTAAAACTTGGAATAATTAATTCAGAACATAATTTATGGTTGCTTTAAAAAGATTTTGTAAATATCAAAAAGTATAAAGAATATGTTATCATGTTAGATTAGTTGTAAATATATAATTTAGCAACTTTTGTATATCTGCATATACAGATAATACAAATAAACAATCTATGTCTATGTGTACACACAGTGTATATATATATATATATATACATATATATATATATAGATATATATATATATTTTTATTTTGTTTTTCTAAACATATGCTGTTAAATATAAGAGACAATGAATGTCTATTATGTTTAATCATGAGCCGTTCTAAACATCGTATTTTGGCTTTAATTTCAGTTGAAAATAAAGACAAAAATTCTCTAACATGTGAGCCGAAAGCTTAGAAGCAAATTAATAAAAAATTATCCAAATGTTGGAGAATTTTTGTCTTTATTTTCAACTGAAATTAAAGCCAAAATACGACGTTTAGAATGGCTCAAGATTAAACATAATAGACATTCATTGTCTCTTATATTTAACAGCATATGTTTAGAAAATTATTTGCTGCCTCGATACACTAAATATATATATATATATAGATATATGAAATGATTTGTTTGAACATTATTTTTGATCAATACTCGTATTTAAGTAGATATTTATTGACGATAAATCAGGCCAGTAGAAATAAATATATAATACTGTTTGATTAAAAACAGAATATCTACTTAAATATGAGTATCAATCAAAAATAATGTTCAAACAAATCATTTCAAATTGTTGGTTCTTTATAACAAAACTTCGTTAATATATATATATATATATATATATATATATATCTGTAGGGAGGTAAATAAGTATGTAGATACGTGTATATACACATCAATATATAGATATTAATCAGATGTGAATGGAATAGTGCTTATTGTTGTATAACGAAACAAAAATATATATTAAGAAATATACATATTATCCTATGTTTTACACACAACTCTGAATTTCATGCATTTCAGCAATATTCAGGTGCTTATCATATATATATATATATATTATATTTTCATTTTTTTTGTCATTTCACTCTAAGCACGACAGTACTGCTGCTGCTGGTGTGCAGGGGGCTACATAAAGAGGAGAGCAAAGAGAGAAAGAAACCGAAGAGAAACTGGTTACAGGGGGTGTCAGAGAATGGGCAAGAGAAGGATGGTAATACTGGTGTGAAGAGAGTTGTGTGAGAGTAGAGTAAAAAAAGGAGAAGAACAAGATTCAAGGGGTGCTGGGGAAAGGAGAAGAGAAGGATGGGAGTCAAGAGGATAAGAGATGGCAACTGACGTTCCATTTAAACTCTTGGAGATAGTAGCTATCAGAAAAGGATGTGCGTGTGTGTACCATCCATTCATCTCACGAAACATTGGGTCTGCACCCAAAGAGTTATGCCTCAGCTGCTGATGGTGGTACTGCATTTGTTATGGCTGTGCAGGTCCACATGGGAGTGATAGTCTTAATTGCAACAAATACATATGAAAATGCTGTTTCTCAATTTCACCATGTTTTCTTTCTGTTGAGCACGTTTCTCCTAGTGGTAAGCCATTGTTTCTCCTCTCTTTGCTCCAGCCCTTGGTGTAAATCACATCTCCAGCATGAGTGACCACTGATGACATCTTCCCAACTCTTGATGTTCTACCACCCTCATTTCCCTTTTGCAGACATCCTCGAAGCCAAGTTCCCTGTGTAGAAGAGCCTTCAGAATTCTCCCATCTGGGATATAGTGTATATGTCTAAGCAAGCCGGTCTATGGCAAGTATATATATATATATTTATTTTTTTAATCATTTAACCCTAAGCAAAGCAATAAAACCATTTAGATGCCAGAGGTAACTGCAAGTGATAGAATACGATAAAAAGAAAAAACTTTAAAGAGAGAACAACAGAAGAATAGGTATTCAGAAGAGAGAAGATAGCAACTGACATTGCAATTAAATTTTTGAGGATCATAGTTGACTGGAAAGCAGGAAGCTGGAAGAGAGTTCCACAAGATAATATAATTATCTAAACTTATTTATAAATGGAACTTTGTGTGTGTGTGTGTATGTGTGTGTGTGTTTCCATTACCTATAGACTCCAAAACGGCTGAACTGATTTTCTTGAAAATTTACACAGTTATATTATAAGCGTATGCAAGTGTTCTTAGCTAGGTTTTGTGTCAAGGTACCCCCGATAAATATCGAAAATCAATAATAAAAAAAATCAGGTTATAGAAGGAGTGGTTCGATTTTAATCAAATTTGATACACCCATAGACAAAGACATAAAAAATGATATTCAGAAGTTTCAAGGTTGCAGTTCTTACAATAGTGCAGAAAATCAATAATATATAAAAGGCAAGATACCGGGTCTGATCAGAATCAGTTTTTCAGCCCTTTTATTTTAGTTTTTGCTTCGGGTTTGGCTCTAAGTAGGAGGTATAATTGTAGTTCTTAGTCTCAGCCATGATACCATTTACTCAGAGGACTTATTTAGCTTTCAAAATTCAGTTTACGACGAAAAAAACTTATTTGATATTGATACCAGGAAATCAAAATTTAACTTACATCCATTCATTTTTCTTTCAGTGTACGGTTTCACTTTAACTGGAAACAACTATTGCTTTTTAGTCTTTTGTGCCAACGTCCAAAGAGTCTGAGCTCCAGGACCATGGATTAGTTTTAAAGCTTTCATTGCACCTGAGCAACGCTGGACTATACTGCTAGTATATATATATATCTGTAAATTCAGATAAAACTTAGTTGGGGAAATAGCCATTTTCAGCATGTCATTTAAGACATGCATTCTTGAACTCCTTAAAAACAGAGAATTAGGAAAAATTCTAAGCCCAGAGTTTAGCTTAGGTGAAGGAAGCAGTTGGGAGGTATTGGTTTTATTAGGGTAGGGCAAGGGTAAAAATTTAGTGGTAATTGAACAGGTTAAGAGGCTCATCCCTTGTTCCCTGTTTAAGATGTGGTTTCCGGCTTTATATTTTCCAATCTTTTCACTATTAGGTAGCCCCCTGCACATCAGTGGCACTGTCTTGCTCTGGGTGATATGATTAAAAAAAAAAAAAATTCTTCTTTGGTAGTAGGATGTATGTGGCTTGACCCTTGAGTTAGTAGTGGTAGGTGGTGAGAAACTGCTTGGTCAAATTTTAAAAAACCTTAATGTGACTATTTGGAAGAATAGGATAATTATTGTAATTTATACTTATTTCTATGGCAACAGATACTTATGAACTCCCTTCGTTTATTTAAGAGTATATTTTGGTATTGAAATTTTAAAATTTTGATTTTTCCTGTCAAACATAGATTACATCTATCTCTTAAGCTATTAGGGGTCCTAGCCTTACCTATGAGCTTCTATATCCAAAGCGAATATTTATTTTAGAACATGCTACCATCATTATTAACTAACTGATGAGACATTGTTCTTTCAATATCAAAACAAAATGTACAATGTTATAGTAATCTGTACATGTTCTAAAGTAATAATTAATCATAAATATACATATATATATATAATTTGTTCATAGAGAAGGAATCAGTATTAGAGATGGTGTAAATACACCATCTCTAAATATAGGCAATGTGGATATAAGAATCAATACTGCAAAATGACCGTCTTTGTGAACTTCCAACCAAAATGCATGCTACTACTATTTTATTAAAATATTATTCAACATATCAAAAAAATTACAAAAGAAAATATTTATGAATAAAATAATAAATGAAATATATATAAACAATCTAGAGGTTCCGAGCATAAATAAACCTCGCCCATTTATATATACACTTCCTCCAACCACCCAACCAGCGTATACAAAATGTCTAATGCATGTTTTTCTCTACTTTTTTTTTATTTAATTACCCATGTATATACACATGTGTATGTGGTGTATTTGGGAAACAATCCCTCTTTTATACAAATTTCATTAAAAATAACTGACAAATTACTGCGATTATGTTTTTTATTTAATTTTTCTTGTGTTCTTATAATTTATAAATAAAAGCAATGTGGATATAAGAATCAATACAGCAAGGTGACTGTCTTTGTATACATATGTATGTGATAGATATAAATGAAAATGTATAGATATAGATAAAAATGTATATTGAAGTAACAATTTTTCATAAAAGAAGTTTTATAAGACCACAAACATGGAATATCTTTTTATGTCTTTATTAAACATTACTGTTTCTTTATTGGGGAATGTAGGTCAGTGAATAATGTATAAAGAAATGTCCATATATTTCTGAACTAATATTTCTGACTCTTCATCCAACCAATTTCCTGATTCAGACTTCCTTGATATTAAGACTTCAAAATTGGGGAATAAAAAAAGTCATAAATAATTTTTTTAATTCAATTTTTCAGCTTTGCTATTTTGATGTTGCTGCCTCAAGATGACGTCACTCACAAAGCAATACCCAAATTAAATTTTTTCCTGCGTGTACTGTATTTAAAAGTTGTTACATTTAATGTCTATCAGGAAACTTGATCTAGGAAGATCTGATCTGTGGTGATATAGGGGATATCTTATCTATTCTTTTCCCGTTTGTAGTGGGAGTCCATTCTAGTGAAGGGTAGTTGTATACTGTTGCAGGTTAACGGAATTTGGCCTTGTGGTAGATAGCCCACTATAAGTCATAAAATGATTATAAAATCAACAAAAGCAATTTAAATTGAAACTAACATTTATATATACATATATCAATTTATGTTTTCACAATTAAAGTAAAACTTTTTTGTTGTGAGAGAGCAAACATCCGGTCCATTGCTTTTGCTTGGTATCACCACACTGACTCCAAATTCTACTGGGTTAACTCTAAGAGATAACAAAGTAAGTTTTGGACTTAATGCCACCTTAGACAGTCAAAAGATCTAGGTGCCTAGTGGGCTGGCCTAGAAAGGGATCTCAGTGCCATAAAGTACAGAATCAGGCCTTGAAAAATGTTAATGGATGCACTTACATAAGCAAGTAATCAAACACAGCTGAACTTAGGATAAACACACACAAGACCACAGGAAGTTAGATAAATTCCCAAACTATAAAGAAAAAACAGAGAATCCTTCACAAGCTTACAAAATATAAACATTTAAAAAAGTGCTAAGACCACATACCCCCAATTTTATTAATATCAATTTAACAGAATTCGAAAGAAAATAAATAGTTATTTTACGTATAGAAAATTTACTTTTGTATAAACAAAGAAAAGAGTACTAGACTGCTATGTGGCATCTATCCTTCTGTATTGCAGTGAATGTTGGATGATCTCATCAAGGATGAAGGAAAGGCTTGAGGCAGCAGAAATGTGGTTGTACAGAAGGATGCTGAGAATACAATGAGCTGAGCATATGAGCAATGATAAGGCGTGAGAGAGAATGTAAACAAGAAGAAAATGCATACTTAACAAGAGGAAGAGACAGCTAAGATTCCTGAGATATATACTGAAGAAGGAGGACCTGGAGAATTTAATACTCACAGGATGGATAGAAGGAAAGAGAAACAGGAGAAAGCAGCACAAGAAATATTTGATAGGCCTGAGCAAATGGATAGCAGAGCAGGGTTTGTGAGAGATATCAAGAGGAAAAATATTTAGAGCGACAAGAGGCAGGTCCATATGATTGCTGATTTCCTGAAGACACAGCACATGAAGAATTATTCTGATCAGATATTATTTATGTAACCATGCACATGAATTCAAAATGCTAGTATCTAGAATGTGGAAGATTTTATTTGTCTCTAAGCTCTTTATTTTAACTTGCAATGTCAAATTCTCTCCTGTGAGTAAAATTTATATTAACTGCAAGGAAATAAAAATATAAGCAAGTCGATCCACTCTCTAATAAGCCAAAATCTAAGTTCATTGGAAATTTTAAGTTAGCATTATTTGTACTCCTGCAAATCCCTATACAGCAAGAGTCAAATATTAAGTTATTGTTTGAACATATCCACTTTCAATTTTGAATAATTGCTTCTTCTTTATTTACACTATTTTGAACTGTTGTCCTCATTTTTATTATTGTTATCACATTTCAGCTGTTGTGACCTTTGGCCTTACTCAGGTGTATATCAAACTGGATAAACTGAATTAAACCCTTTATTTAATCTGCTATTCTCATTCTACTGCTCATGTCTAGCGATATCATTCATTTTTTTCTTTTATTTAATACTGTTATTGCTTACCCATTTCCACTGAGTGCTAGTACACACTGCCCGACCCATTGTTGAACTCACAACCATGATGTCACTAAATTCATACACCAACACCCCCTTTTTTATTATTTTGTAATAAAGTGTAAAAATCTTCAGGGTAGAAGTAAAGAAAAAAAATAAAAAGAATAATAATTTTAGGTATAAAATAGTACCTGTGAAATATTCATATGCTGGTTGTGTAAGTATGTGCAGGTCAGTCAGTTAAGTGCCATACATGAAACACACTTGGGTGATCATGTCTCAAAAGAGATATGACTGACTGGGCAGAAGATTATCTCGCAGTAGGTTGCCATTGCTCTCTGCGGTAGACTGGTTGCCTGTCAAGGCTATAGAACCCAATCTGTCCTGTTATTTAACCCATAACTGGAAGGAAGAGATAGATTAATGCCTTTCCCAAGGGCATTTGCGTGTAAGTGAATGCAATGAATTCAACTGGAATTTGAACTTGGCTCCCCGATTTCTCATTCCAAGCCAATATCCACTGCACCACAACGCACAGGTACCATAGTGATTAAGAACTTTGTATAAGAAATGCGGTTCCAGGTTCAAATTCCTGTTTAGTAAGTAATATTCCTTTTTTCACAAGTACCCCATGAGTTAAATAGCAACAAGACTGGGTTCTGTAGTAGTGTTGAGAATTAGTTGAGAAGGAAGACAATGCTGAATCCAAAACTGTATATAGCCTTGGCAAAATGTATACTATATATATATATCTATATATAAACATGTTACGGAAATTAACGAAATTTAACAAAACTTGGTTATAAGCAACCGACAATTTGTAATGAATTATTTTGAACATTATTTTTACCGATACTCGTATTTAAGTAGATATTCTGTTTTTAATTAAACAGTATTTTATATTTATATCTACCGGCCTGATTATTTCACGATAAATTTTTATGACGAAAATGTGCTATCCAGCAGGATTCGAACCTGCGACCCCTATTTGCATAGGGGAAGCTACCATTTGATCTGGTACTGTCTTAACCACTCGACCATGAATAGCCTCTTGATCAGACGAGGTTTTTATCATGCTTATATAACACAATTTTCGATCTATCGTAAACAAACCATATCTGCTCTGTAATGTATCGTATTTCAAACAAATGTAAACATGTTACGGAAATTAACGAAATTTCTTTAATTTCCGTAACATGTTTACATTTGTATATAATATAAATATATATCCACTGAAATAGTAGTGATAATGATAATATTCCACTGACCAATATTTTTTTTTTTTTACCCAAATTTTGTTGGGCAATGGGCACATGTTTCTGGGAATTTTTTTCACACTGATTCTGAAAATCACATCATGTTTTCTCTGTACAGATGATGTCTTTTTGCTCAAAATAGGCCAAAATGTCTAATTTCACTGTGAAATGCCAGGACATTATAATGTAAGTAAAACTCTTGAAATGTTTTATTTTAGGTTCCAGTGACTTATTATAAAAGCATTCTAATAACCTCCTAAGTATATTTTTAGCAATTTCAGTCTCTACTTCCTGATTTAGAAATATTTCATTTTCTATGGTTTTATAACCTGAAGCCAAGAATCCCAATTTTTTTAACTAAAATACTTGGGGTTTTGTGATTATCTTAAAATACTTTTGAGTGAACAAAAATGAAAATCTTTGCATGTCATAGGTTCTTATATGCTCAAACTTTGTTTGTATCTTTGTTAATGTTTCTTTCATAAATTGTTGACGTATATGTTTCATTAAATTTTATTTTTTCTTAGGCTTTTGAAAAAAGATTAATATATTATTCTTATGCAACACTTTGACTTGTATTATCTACCCAAGAATACCATATCAAATTGTAAGAAAATAGGAAGTTTATCAATTCTAGACCACACTCACCTGTCCAATAGCTGTTATCACTCTTTCCAGTATTGGCTTGGACTTCCTTCCTAACCTTTTATTTGGAGTAGAGTGGAACATCTTGATAATGTCATCATTTTCTCTTTAAGTTACATGTGATATCCATTTTAGTTGTTACTATTATGGAAAATCTTCAAGTGATGTTGTTTTGGCTATTTGGTACAGTTTTTTGTTAATGATTCTGTAGCATAAGTCTACATGGTTCGAAGAAGGAGGGTTCTCACAGATACCTACAGGTTTGATTCACTCAAAGTTGCAAAGTTCACAATTTAGTGTAGGTTGGGAACTCTATGATCTTGCGATCAGTTTTGTACCTCGCTTAAATGCAGAAATAAAGAAAAGTTTAACAGAACAATTACCATAAAACTATTTATAGAAAAGACACAAGAAAGCTACATTACAATGATGGGAAAGTGACTGAAGGTGAGATGCCAGGTCAGGATCAATAATATTGCTGATTCTTTTTGGGTTTGTATCAAGAATCTCTAAATGTATAGCAGGATTACCAGATCAGATATGGCAGCAATATTCAATGCATGAATCAATGGAAGACTTAAAAATTTCCAAGACAGATTCTGGAAAGAAAAATTAACAAGCATGACATCGTGAATCAACTTCCTAGCAGCAGATGTAAAAATTGATTCAATATAATCTTTTCACTTTATGTCGGAAGAAAATGTTAACCCAAGGAGGCATAAGGAGTTACTTTAATGGAAGTTAGTATCAGCTGTACTGATAAAAGGCAAAAAGCAGTCTTTCAGATGATTAATAGAGAGCAATTTCATTTTAAAAGCATTAAAATTAACAAGTCATTCCTTAGTTAGCACCAGATTTTTTGTTATTTTTTAGATCAGCCACCAATTTGGCCTTATCAAACTGATCAAACTTACTATTAAGACAGGAGTAAAGAGTTGTATCATCAGTATAGATACCAAGTTGACAATTAATGCAATCTGACCAGCGTAATTTGGCTTCTCTGTGTCTCTTCTACAAGTACTTTCACAGCTTTTGCTCTGATGAACTTAGATTGCTGGTTTCCCCTATGCATGAATTTGCTCAAGCCACAAGATTAGCAACTAGGTCCCACATTTTTTTCCTGTGAAACCAATGAAATGTAAACACAAATTCTACTCCAACAGCTTCTTCTCTCACACTTCTCGCCTGTGGAATTCCCTTCTGTTTACTTTCTTCCCCAACAGATACAATCTCCAGGAATTTAAGTGTAAAGTCAGTTGTTATCTCCTATCTTGCTAATTTGCATCCTCTCTCTCATGCTCCTTTCTCCATCCACTCCACTCTCATCAGTATCCTCATCCTTCTCTTACCCACTTCCTGACAAACCCTGTAACCTGTCACTCTTTCTCATAACTTTCATGTAATCCCTTGCACACCAGTGGCAATAGACTGCCTTGCTTGGTGTTATATGATTAAAAAATAAAATAAAAAAAAATCAAGAAGCTCATTGATGAAAATTAGGAACAGCATAGGTCCTCGGTAGCCCTGAGGGACACCTACATTATTGCAGAAAAAACTAGTAAAATGGCCATTCAGAGCAACTTTCATTTTGTCATTTTTATAAAATTATGAAATTGGATATATTTTGCATTTTCTTGATTACAAAATATCTTGCTAATTTTCAAACTTATTTAAGTGAAGTTTTTACTTTTCAAAGTACAGTTTAGATAAATAGAGAAAAGTCGATCAGTTAAGTGCCATACGTGATACACCCTTGGGTGATCATGTCTCGAAAGAGACATGACTGACTGGGCAGAAGATTATCCCACAGTAGGTTGCCATTGCTTTCTGTGGTAGACTGGTTGCCAACCAATGCTATAGAACCCAAGCTGTCCTGCTATTTAACTCATAGCTGGAGGGAAGAGACGAATTAATACTTTTTCCAATGATATTTGCATGTAAGTGAATGCAAGGAATTCAACTGGAATTCAGACTCGGCTACCCGATTTGTCGTTCCAAGTAGATATCTACTGTACCATAACACACATAAGTTTAAATCAAGATTTTCCATTCTAGGTGATATTGCCCACTGGTGGGTAATTTTAACCATTCCGTGGGTAATGAGCAACTTAACATAAAATAGTTGGGGATACAGGATTTCAAGTATTAAAATGGCTTTTCAGCATATACTACCTGAAAGACTGAATCAGATTAAAAATTCATTCAAAAATATCACAACTTTACAACTTGCGATGAAATCTGTCATGCTAAATGCTGTCAGATGTCTTTGAGATGTCCAAAAGAATAGACTGAGCCTCATCATTCTTATCTAAAATTATTTTGTAAAATAAAACCTATTTCTATATTAGAATTTTTAGTGGAAAATGTTTTATTTTTACAAATGTTTCATAATTTTATTGTTTATAGTACTTCAGTCAGTTAAATGCCATATATGATACTTGAGCAATCATGTCTCAAAAGAGACATGACTGACTGGGCAGAAGATTATCCCACAGTAGGTTACCATTGCTTTCTGTGGTAGACTGGTTGCCAACCAATGCGATAGAACCCAATCTGTCCTGCTATTTAACTCATAGCTGGAGTGAGAAGCGATGGGTTCATACCTTTTCCAAGGGTATTTGCGCATATGTGAATACAACGAATTCAACTGGAATTTGAACTTGGCTCTCCTATTTCTCATTCTGAGTCAATATCTACTGCATCACAACACACATACTTATTTTCTTGATTTTAAAGACAACTTGAAATTTTCCCACAAATAAGTTTAATTTTCACTTTGCAATATTATTGTCTGTATATATGGGGGGGAAAAAAGCAACAGTTTAAATTAACACTAAGAGGATATAGGGTAAATTCATATGTCTTTTTTTTATTTTAATATGAGGTTAACCCAACTTCTACTCTAACAATTTCTTTTCTCGCACTTCCCGCCTGTGAAATTCCCTTCCTTATACTTGCTTTCCTGACAGCTACAATCTCCAAGAATTTAAATCCAATGTCAATTGCCATCACTTATCTCTTTGACTCGCATTCTTTCCCTGACAACTCTTGTATCATGTTCTTCTCCCTTTCTATTCTACTCTCATGCAGCTCTCTTCACACCAGTGTTCTCGTCTTCCTCTTAATCATTCACTGACACCCCCTGTAACTTGTTCCTCTTTCTCATTATTCTTATTTTATGCAAACCCCTGCGCACCAGTGGCAATACTGCCTTACTTGTCAAAAGTCAAAAATTATCTGCACTTTTGCCATAACATATCTTTAAACAAGAGCGCAGATAATCTTTTACAAACCCTCGTATATCATAACCATTTTACCCATAAATTGTATTTTCTTAATTTCAAAAGACATCTTGCTAGTTTTCAAATGTATTTAAGTGAAATTTTCACTTTGCAATATATAGTTTGAATATATGGAAAAAAGACATCAGCTTAAACAAAAATTTTGCAACATGGGTATTATCACTCACCAGTGGGCAATTCAAACTGTTATGTGGGTGATGAGCAACTTAACATAAAGTGGTTGGTAATTAAGGATTTTGAGCATTAAAAAAGGTTTTTCAACCTGAGAATTAATATTCAGAAAAGAGATGCAAAGATCCTGTATAAAAAAAAAAAGCAAAAAAAAAGCAGGAGGCTCAATAGAAATAATTTGGTCACATTCCTAGATAAGATATAAATATCCTTGCAAACAATGATTATTTTAGTATTTTCTTTAGTTTTTAGACGGATCATTAACATCCATATAGTTCTTCAAAAGAAATAACTTTTATTTGGGAGGGGGGAAAATAAGAAAAGACTAACGACAAGGAAAAAATACACACTGAAGATCTTTTCATATTAATGCAGGTCTAACCCAGGGTCCTACTTTGTTTTGAATTTTCATCATTGATGGCATCAGCTTAATATCTTAGAGACCCCTGTCGGTCTTTAATCAGCATCTCGGATGCTAACCTCCAGGAAAGTGACATGTTGAGCCTTCTTGGGCTAATGTTTTGTTATGGTACCTTATCTATAGAAATGAACTCTTCCTCTGTCAATAAATACTAACGTGTGTGACTTCCGGGGACACAGCTGTGAGACAGTCGTGAAGCAGTCAAAATGCAGTGTAACTGTACAGTCTAGACATACACATTTATCTATCTAC
Organism: Ascarosepion bandense; assembly: GCA_037127315.1. Taxonomy (NCBI): domain Eukaryota; kingdom Metazoa; phylum Mollusca; class Cephalopoda; order Sepiida; family Sepiidae; genus Ascarosepion; species Ascarosepion bandense. Next base: position 5,018,530 of record JBBBDQ010000766.1, read on the forward strand.
TACTAATAATATTATTTGTATATATGTTCTGTTATTCTAATACACTAGTTAAACCTACCTTCTTTTCTTTTTTTTTAAATCATATCACCCCAAGCAAGGTGGTAACGCCACTGATGTGCAGGGGGCTACGTAAGACTGAAAAGATTGGAAAAGAGAAAGCCGGAAACCACATCCTAAACAGGGAACAAGGGATGAGCCTCTACATCTGTTCAATAGACATGGATGGAGTGTGAACCGGGCGATAGTTTAGTCTATCTACATCAATTGAAAAAAAATAAAAATAAAAAAAAAAGAAAAGTGAAAAGATTGGAAAAGAGGAAGCCGGAAACCACATCCTAAACAAGGAACATGGGATGAGCCTCTACACCTGTTCAACTTCTAGTTTCTGTGTCTTTTTACCTGGCCCTAACAGGCCACAACAACAACTCGGCAATGAAGTTTCACCACAACATGTTCTCAGCTGATATGAAGTGAAAATATTTTATTGATTCCATTAGTTGGTCAACTGCTAAGAAAATTGGTTCACTGTGCCATGCAAAACAATTTTTATCTCCAGAATCTGTCTTGAATATTTATTAGTCTATCATTCATTCATGCTTAGAATATTGCTGCCACATATTGTCTGGCACTACTGCTATTTTAAAAAAATCCACTAAATAATCAGCAATATAATTGACCCTGATCTGGCATCTCAGTTTCAATCACTTCCCTTGTACTATAAGTTTTCTTCCCTGTGCCTTTTCTATAAATACTTTTATGGTGATTGTTCAGATGAGCTCTTCACTATGGTATCTAGATTTTTTTTAATTTAAGCACAGTATGAGACATGTATCAAGAGCTCATCAATTAACAATTGAGTTGTCTAGATGTAACTGTAAATTCTATGATAATAGTTTTTTTTTCTCACACTTCTCACTTGTGAAATTCTCTTTTTTTTTAGAATTTAAGCACAGTATGAGACATGGATGTATGTTGTGGTACAGTGGATATCGGCTCAGAACGAGAAACCGGGGAGCCGAGTTCGAATTCCAGCTGAATCCATTGCATTCACTTATGCACAAATACCCTTGGGAAAGGTATTAATCCATCTCTTCCCTCCAGTTATGGGTTAAATAGCAGGACAGATTGGGTTCTATAGCCTTGGTTGGCAACCAGTCTACCGCAGAAAGCAATGGCAACCTACAGCGGGATAATCTTCTGCCCACTCAGTCATGTCTCGAAAAAGACATGATTGCCCAAGCGTGTTTCACATATGGCACTTAACTGACTGATGAGACACGTATCAAAAGCTCATCAATTAACAATTGAGTTGTCTAGATGTAACTGTAAATTCTATAATGACAGTTTTTTGTTTTTTTTTCCTCACACTTCTCACTTGTGAAATTCTCTTTTGACTCCATGCTCAGCTCTCTTACCAAATTTGATTAACCAGAAATTTCAATGCAATGTCAGTCGCTATCTACTGTCCACCTGATTTCTCTTCCTCTTTTTCACTCTTTAGTAATGTTCCTGTTTCTAACTCTTCGACTCTCATTAACCCCTTGTACCTTGGTAGCTTTACTGCCTTGCTTGGGGTGAACTCAAATAAAAAAAAAATTATGAATAAAAATCACGTAACATTTTATCAACACTAAACCTGACCAAAAAACTAAATTATATCTATAGTTTTCAAAAATCAAGCTTATTCTTTAATCTGGTTGTAGCAGCCACTGCATAAGTAAGCATTTTTGTTACCCACACTTTAATATTTTTTTTGCTACATGATAAAATCAGTTTATGAACCAGTAACAAACTTTTACCAAATAATTTTGGTGTTTTTTGAATATTTACTATATAGGTGGACATTGGAAAATCTTTCCAGGTGAAAGTGGGTGATGGTTGGGAACTCCTAGTTTAAACTGACAGCCAAATATATTTGAAGTTAATTGATGACTTGTGTGTGTTTTTTTTTCATCTAATATATTGTGAGATTTTTTATTATAGTTCATATTTTCTTGATTTCAAAAGACAACTTGGAAATTTTCCAACATATTTAAGTGAAATTTTCACTTTGCAAAATTATAGTTTGGACATCTAGGAAAAAATAAGACATCAGTTTAAACAGACAATCAGAGGATATGGGGTAAATGCATTTTTTTAATTCTAATATATTGTGACCATTTTGCTTACAGTTGATATTTTTATGCTTTCCAAAGATAAGCTGGAAATTTTCCAACATATTTAAGTGAAGTTTTCACTGTAGAGAATTATAGTTTGATTTATGATTTTCTTTTCTGACATAAAATTATAACCAGTGAGATTGCAAACACTTACTACACATTATTAAATTGCAAAGTGAATGGGAAATTCTTTCATTCTTCTACTAAAAGTATTTTTAAAGGTATTGCTCTAACAAAAATCTTGCTACAATTTGACACTTTTGCTGTGTCGTAGTAACAAAAAAAACACGAAAAGAATCTGGATCATTATAATGTAGATAATACAAATCTCAATAATTTATATTTTTATCCTTGATTTTTAAGATGTATTCAGAATTTTTTCTTGGACATGAAAGAGTCATGTGGTTAAACAGTATCCTTGAGAATATGAGACCCTGTTTCTGTGCTATCTCCAGACACATTCCACCGATTTTTTATCATTCAGTCAGTCAGTTAAGTGCCATATGTGAAACACGCTTGGGTGATCATGTCTCGAAAGAGACATGACTGACTGGGCAGAAGATTATCCCACAGAAGGTTGCCATTGCTTTCTGCGGTAGACTGGTTGCCAGCCAAGGCTATAGAACCCAATCTGTCCTGTTATTTAACCGATAACTGGAAGAAAGAGACGGATTAATGCCTTTCCCAAGGGTATTTGCATGTAAGTGAATGCAATGAATTCAAATAGAATTCGAACTCGGCTCCTCGATTTCTCGTTCCGAGCCGATATCTATTGTACCACAATGCACATCCTTATCATTACTTGATTAAAATGAGAACACTATTTGTTTGAATCAACCATTTGGTTGATTTGAAAAAACTCCCTTCAACTCCAACTGTATATAAAGTATAGCTTTATTTAAATGAAAACTAACCATTGGTCAGCTGAGTTATTGGTGTCTAGAATACACAAATATCCTGCAGAAGGGCAAACTTTACTAAAATGTACTACTTTATGTAATTGCCACTTATAGTGCTACAGTTTCTTTTCTCACACTTCCCACTTATGGAACTTCCTCCTGTTTACTTTCTTCCCTGATAACCACAACCTTAAAACGTTTAAATGCAACTTCAGTTGCCATCTTCTATCTTCTTGAATCCTGTTCTTCTTTCATCCTTTCCACAGTCCTCTCTATGTCCAGTCTTTCCTCTCACTTTCATTCTCTGTAACCCTCTGCGTACTAGTGGCACTCCTGCTTTGCTTGGGAAGAAATTATTAAACAAAAATTCAGGATGAACAGAATTTTTGACAAAAAGTGCTCAATAACAGTCAAAAGCAGTGATTCTCAACTGTTGTGCTGCAAGAACACTAGTGATCCTCTTGAGTGTTCTGCAAGATATTGAAGAAATTGTGAAAAAACACCAAGCCCAAGTCCACACCAAATACGCTGTACAAATAGTTTTGTTTTCTAAACTTATTTATAAATGTAACTTTGTCTGTTTATGTGTGTGTGTGTGTGTTTGTGTGTGTGTGTGTCCGTTACCTATAGACTCCGAAACGGCTGAACCGATTTTCTTGAAAATTTACACAGTTGTACTATAAGTGTCTGTGAGTGTTCTTAGCTAGGTTTTGTGTCGAGGTGTCCCCAATAAATATTGAAAATCAATAATCGAAAAAATCGGGTTATAGAAGGAGTGGTCCGATTTTAATCAAATTTGATACACTCATAAACAAAGACATAAGAAACGATATTCAGAAGTTTCAAGGTTGCAGTTCTTACAATAGTACAGAAAATTGATAATATATATATATAAAAGGCAAGACGTTTGTGTGTGTGTCTGTTTATCTGTCTGTATGTCCTTTATACAAATCCACAATTTTTATCCGATTCTCACTAAACTTCACACAAATATTCTTTAGGCTGAGTCTGAGCTCCAGGACCATGGATTAGTTTTAAAGCTTTCATTACACCTGAGCAATGTCAGGCTATACTGCTAGTTTTTAATTGGTATCACCCACAGCAAGGCAGTAAAATCACTAAAACACAAGGGTTCACAGGGTGTGGAAGAATTAGGAACAGGAAGATTATCAATAAGCAGAAAGAGAAAAGAGTAATCAGGAAGGAACGAGATTCCGATTAATTAATAGTGATTGCATTTAAATTTTTGCAGATTAAAATTAGTTGGAAAGCATGGAGCCTGGAGGAAGTTCCACAAATGAGAAGTGTGAGAAAAAAAACTGTTAGCATAGAATTTATGGCAACAGTTTTTTTTTACATCTCTGTTTTTATTTCATAACATTTTAATGGATACCCTTTAAAAATTTTGCAAAGTATTCCATGATATCTTCATTTGCTCATAGGTGTGCCATTGCTTAAAAAGTTTTGCATAAAATATGTGGAAAATTTATGAAACTTATCAGAGATCAACTCAGAGTTTCAGAGTTTTATGTCACTCTTCAGAACCCAAATAAGAATTCTTATATTCTTATTCTACATTCTTATATTCTTATTCTACATTCTTATATTCTTATTCTACATATTCTTATACTCTTATTCTACATTCTTATATTCTACATATTCTTATTCTACATTCTTATATTCTTATTCTACATTCTTATATTCTTATTCTACATATTCTTATACTCTTATTCTACATTCTTATATTCTACATATTCTTATTCTACATTCTTATATTCTTATTCTACATATTCTTATTCTGCATTCTTATACTCTTATTCTACATTCTTATATTCTTATTCTACATTCTTATATTCTTATTCTACATATTCTTATTCTGCATTCTTATATTCTTATTCTACATTCATATATTCTTATTCTACATATTCTTATTCTGCATTCTTATACTCTTATTCTACATTCTTATATTCTTATTCTACATTCTTATATTCTTATTCTACATTCTTATTCTGCATTCTTATACTCTTATTCTACATTCTTATATTCTTAGTCTACATTCTTATATTCTTATTCTACATATTCTTATTCTGCATTCTACATTTATATATCCTTCTTCTACATTCAAAATATTTGATAATACATTAAATTATTTATTTATATTTAATCAACCCTTCATGAGTTGTTAAAGAAAATATACATTTTTGGATTGTAAAAATATTTCTTTAATTTTTGCATGTGATTACTGCATTAATATCTTTTGGAGAATAATAATATTTCAGATACAAGTTCTACTATTTAACCCATCACTGGTGGGCATGGATGGTTGCAGAAAAAATATAAATTATTATATATACATGTATAAATATGAATATATAATACAAGAGAGAAAGAAAGTAAAGCAGAATTATAGAAAATCATGAACCTAAAATTTGGATAAAATCATGCACAAGAGGTTTATAAAATATAAACAAAATATGAAATAAAATTTCAAAATTTTTATGAAGTTTAATCATTATTTTCTATGTTTTGAGTATACAATTATTTAGAATCTGTGATGAAATTTTTAGTCATATATGTTTGTGTACAAAGATATAGTCAGTCATATCTCTTTTGAGATCTGATCGCTTAAGTGTGTATGACATATAGCACTTAACTACTTAATTGACTGACTGATATATATATATATATATATATATATATATATATATATTATGTACATATATGTGTGTGTGTGTGTGTGTGAACAAATATGTAAACATGCATACACTATATATATATATATATATATATATAGTGTGTGTGCATGTTTACATATTTGTTCACACACATGCACACACACACACACACATATATATATATATATATATATATATATATATAATAGCTTATTATTTCTGTATATATATATACATATATATCCCCTCATGCTTACATGTGTTTGTGTGTGTATAGATGTGTGTGTGTGTGTGTGTGTGCGCGTATGTATGTATGTGTGCACAAAGATATATTTACACACACACACACACACACACACACACATATATATATATATACAAGCAAACACATGTAAGCACGAGGGGATATATATGTATATATATATGCAGAAATAATAAGCTATTATATGTGTGTATATATATATATATATATATATATATGTGTGGGTGTGTGTGTGTGTGTGAACAAATATGTAAACATGCACACTATATATATATATATATATATCAGTCAGTCAATTTAGTAGTTAAGTGCTTTATGTCATACACACTTAAGCGATCAGATCTCAAAAGTGACATGACTGACTGAGCAGAAGGTTATCCCACAGCAGGTCACCATTACTTTCTGCAATAGACTGGTTGCCAACCAAGGCTATAGAAACCAATCTGTCCTGGCAATCAAGTGCATATTATAAACTAATCCATAGCTGGAGGGAAGACCTTTCCCCAAGGGTATTTGTGCAAAAGTGAATGCGATGAATTCAACTGGAATTCAAACATGGCTCTCAGATTTCTTGATTTGAGACAATGTCCTCTGCATCACAATTCCTATATATCTATTAATAAATGCACATATTATCCTATGTTTTAAGCATGACTAGGAGATTCATGCATTATACAATCATCAAGTGCATATTATGAATTAAATGATTTTCAATTTGAATAATTATTTTAGGTTTAGTATTTTTTAAGTTAAGGTATTTATAAATTATAAATCAGGTGTTCTACAATTTTATTTATTAAATGTATACATTTAATAAATAGATAAAATGAAATAAATAAAGGCACACCTGATATATAATTTAAAAATGTCCTTAACTTAAGAAATGCTAATACCTAAAATAATAATTCAAATTGAAAAACACTCAGTTCATCAAACATACCTGATGTTTGCATAATGCGTGAAACTTTAAGTCATGCTTAAAACATAGGATAATATGTACATTTATTAATATATATCTTTTGCTCTGTTATATTGCATTGAATACTGTTCTGTTAACACCTGTTAAATATTTATATACTGACGTGTACCTATATATATATATATATATATATACAAATTAATAAGAATGAAGAATAAAATTGCAACCTTCAAAACATTAATTTAAAAGTGGTCAATATAAAATTAGAGCAATAAATATTTATTATTAATTATTATATTAGAACATGTGAAAAACTACAAAATTATATATATATATATATATATATATATATATACACATCTTATAATCAATACATCTGACTCTCAAGAAAACCCTCTTTACAAAAATACATCAATGAAACCTGATCTATAAAGTGATTTCTTAAACATAACAAATATTCTATTCATATCAGTCTAGTGTAAAAATCTTGCTGGCATTAAATAACCCATTGCAGTTGATATGCTGCATAACAAACCAAACCAAACCAAGATATATATTACACATGCCTAAAAATTATATATATATTAAATAATATCCAAGTGAATAAGGAACGAAGAAAATATTAACGTTCAAAACATTACATGATGAGACATTGTCCTTTCAATGTGAAAACAAAATGTACACTTTGCAGAAGATTGTAATTTGTACATGCTCTAAACTATAATTCATAATAATTATATATATAAAATAAGCCGTTTTAGCAACAAAAATTTTTTCCCAGTCAATTTCAATTACTTTTTTAAATACAGCAAAATATTTTACTTCTTGAAAATATTAGATTTAAATTAGCTTGAAATTAAAACTGAAATAAAAGCTTTAAGAAAGATTTTTCATTTAAAAAAAATCATTTTAAATCTTAGATATTGCCTTTTTATTCAGGTCCTTATATATGTGTGTGTGTGTGTGTGTGTGTAAGACTAAAAGTGAATAACTGAATGAGAAAAAGTTAAAAAAAAACAGAAATGTGTGTGTGCATCGGTCGACGCATTTATCTGTTCAGAACAACATTCAGAAATGTCAATGAAGAGTTATCTTTCTTTGTAGCTTTGAGCATGGGTTTGACCGGTTGATCTGAAAATCGATCACACCTTTGTTATTCAAAACAACTCCGATAGAAACAGTATTAAATAAAATTTTGTGTTTCTCAATGGAAAGTTGTGTGTGTGTGTGAGTGTGTACGTGATAAACACGTTAAAGCCACGCCTGAAAATCTATTTGTTGTGATATATAGTGACTTTAGTCACTAAGTGTGTTCGCGTTTCTCATGCTCCAACCAAAATGACCACGTGTGCTGTAACATCGGTCTTATTTTGGCCCATCATTTAAACAACTTGCAAAAATGCAAAACACACACACACACACACACACACACACACACACACACACACACACACACACGTTTGATCAATCTGACAGATTTTTATCACTTTTAAACTGGTATTTGAGTAGGCGGTCCGCTTGTTTTGAAAACAATAAGAGGAGCGTCTAACGAATATCCAATGAAAGAAAAGTTGTAAATATAAGAGATAAATTTCTATAAACTTAACGAATGACAATCCTGCAGACTCCTTCCTACACATATTTTTTTCGATAATGGCCTGAAAGTAAGACATTCTTGTTGTATTTTAAGTTTGTAGTTTGAAGTTTGTAGTTTTGTCTTTATTACAAGAATCTCTTCCTTTCAGCCCATTTTTATCAGTCAGTTGAGTGCCAAACGAGATACACGCTTGAAAGAGACATGACTGACTAGGTAGAAGATTATTCCGCAGTAGGTCGCCATTACTTTCTGCAGTAAACTGGTTGTCAACCAAGGCTATAGAACCCAATCTGTCCTGTTATTTAACCCATAACTGGAGGGAAGAGACAGATTAATACCTTTCCCAAGGGTATTTGCGCATAAGTGAATGAAAGGAATTCAACTGGAATTGGAACTCGGCTCTCCGATTTCTTGTCCCGGGCCAATATCCACTGCACCACAACGTGCATCCATCTATATAAAAATCTTTAAAAAATATTCTAGACTGCATTCACATATAATTCCATGAACAAAACATTTCTTTGTTTTTGAGTCTGATGAAGTCTTTTGAAGAATTTTTTTCCAATTTGTCATTTATTTGCCTTTATGGCATATCCTACTTGACTTTTCTCAAAACGCCTGTTAGGGGAGGGTGTTCATTAAGCCTATAAAAAGGCAATAATATTCTCTTTTAAACTCTTGCTTCCAGATGTAGTCTAGGGAGATAACAAAAGCAATCAGTGGAATTTTGGAGTACGGGATAAGCCATGGTATCACATCAATAGTAATCAATTTTACTGCAATTTTGAATCAGCCCACAACTTATATTTTTATATTTAAACATCTTTTCCTCCTTTTTCTTTGTTGTGGGTTGATTCAAATCCCCAACACAAAAACACACATACACCTACCTACTTGTATATATATATATATATATATATAATTTGTTTAAACATTATATTTAATGGAATATATATGAGTATCTATCAAAAATTATGTTTAAACAAATAAATTAAAAATATGTCAAAGCTTATTCATTTCATAACGAATTTTGAAAGATTTCCTAAATTATACATATATATAGAGGTTAGAATCTCTGACTGATGTCAATTCGTTCATGTTTCAATCCTGGCTAGAAGCAATTGGATATCTAACTGTACTGATGAGTTGTGATACAACAAAACAGGATTGTCTGTGGATAACTATATATATATATATATATATATATATATATATATATATATATATTTATGGTCTCACGCCCTGATTGAGCACTCTGGAAGAATGGTAGACTTTGAAAAACAGTACACATTGCTCATTCAGTAATGAATTAGAGCACTCTGGCTATTGGGCGTGTATAATGATAATATACACGCTAAAAAGACTGCCTCCTTCTACCAATTGCCCATAGAAAAAGAAAATGGCCATAGCCCAGAGGCAGAATCACCGACTGAGGCCAATTCGGTCGGGTTTCAATCCTGGGTTAAAAGCAATCGAAGTCTAACCATACTGATGAGTTGTGATACAGTGAAACAGATCTCTCTGCAGTTGACTATATATATATATATATTTATTTATTTATTTATTATTTTTACCCAGTGTTTATGTGCAAAAGTGTATATATGTCGTTATCTGTGCGTGACATTTAAAATTAGTTTTATTTTTTTAAGAAAATGGTAAGAGTAAATAAATATCTTTCTAGTGCGTACACATCGCACAAAAAAATCTATAATCTTTAATCTGTATTCAGAGACAGAAATATATAAATATTATCCACCTAATAATGGTAATTTAAAAAAAAAATTTTGAAAAAAAAATTCTTTTAACTGATCAACAAGCAAGCAAAAAGTGTTGATATTTCTCTCTTGCTATGACCTATTTTGTTAGTACAGTTATTGATAGAGCATATATAATATTGTTGATATTTTGTTGATATTGCACTGGTTATTTTACAGCCTGAGGTTATTAAAGTGTAAATTGCAGGAAGTTTTACAGAAGGAAGTAAAGGAAAGCAAGAAGAAAGAATAAAGATCAATTGTAGAAAGACTGTCAGTAAAAAGAACAGCCAAAGTTAAACTCTGTCTTGCACAGTGTAACAATAGGCTACTCCGTGAGAATTGAACTCCCTACACCAGAGCACTGCTCCACCTTGCTAGAAGTCTCACTATGATAGGTGTTTTTATATTCTTGACAGTTCAAATTTGTGAGTTACAAATTGAAGACATCAAAATCAAACAAGTGCAACAATTTAAATATCTAAGAACTGTTTTAAACATGCCTTGAAAAGGCTAAGCCAAGTATGAGGAAACATGAAAAACCTTATTAGAAACAAAGAAAATAGAACTGAAGTGTTATGTAATATCAGTTAAGTACTATACGTGATAGCAGCTCGGAATGAGAAACCGGGGAGCCGAGTTCGAATTCCAGTTGAATCCATTGTATTCACTTACGCGCAAATACCCTTGGGAAAGGTACTAATTCATCTCTTCCTTCCAGTTATGGGTTAAATAGCAGGACAGACTGGGTTCTATACCCTTGGTCGGCAACCAATTTTCTGCCCAGTCAGTCATGTCTCTTTCGAGACATGATTGCCCAAGCGTGTATCATGTATGGCACTTAATTGACTGACTGATCATACGTGATACATACTTTGGGCGATCATGTCTCGAAAGAGATATGACTGACTGGGCAGAAGATTATCCCGCAGTAGGTTGCCATTACTTTCTGCGGTAGACTGGTTGCCCGTCAAGGCTATAGAATCCAATCTGTCCTATTATTTAATCCATAACTGGAGGGAAGAGATGGATTAATACCTTTTTCAAGGGTATTTGTGCGTAAGTGAATGCAACTGGAATTCGAACTCAGCACCCCAATTCTCGTTCTGAGTTGATATCCACTGCACCACAATGCACATATCAGTTCTCTTATATGACAGTGAATGCTAATAGTTGAAGAAAATACTTGAGGCAACAGAAATCTAATTCTACAGAAGAATGCTGAGAATACGCTGGGCAAAGTTCTAGAGAAAATGAAAACAAAAAGGTGCACTTAGACTTAGCATCAGAAAGTAGCAATAGAGATTTCTAGGGTACATAATGAAGAAAGAGGGCTGAGAGAATTTGACACTAACAGGAAGTATTCAAGGCAGGAGGGACATTTTCTAACATCATTTTTTGATATTAATTTTTAACCTTAGCAATAAAAAAAGCATTTTTCATTTTTTTAATAAAACAAAAATATTTTGTTTAAATCTTAAGTCTTATATGTGTACGAATGTGTGTTGTGGTGCAGTGGATATCAACTCAGAACAACAAATTGGGGTGCTGAATTTGAATTCCAGTTGAATTCCTTGCATTCACTTATGCACAAATATCCTTAAGAAAAGTATTAAAATGACTGCTTCCCTCCAGCTATGGGTTAAATAATAAAACAGATTGGGTTCTATAGCCTTGGCTGGCAATCAGTCTACTGCAGAAAGCAATGGCAACCTACTGTGAGATAATCATGTCTGTTTCGAGGCCTGATTGCTCAAAGTGTGTATCACGTATGACACTAACTGACTGATATGTGTAAAATGTCTGTGTGTCATTAATGAAAATGAGTAAAAGTGAAAAAACAAAATATTGTCAATTTAAAATCAAAACAAAAAATTACAGCTGGTCAATGAATCTACAAAAAATTTACTTGTATCTACAATCTGACTGAATTTTTAGTTTCATTTGGCACCACAAAGATAAACAAGCATGTACACAAACCAGATCAGGGATATGCATTACTCTTCTGTCATGAATTGAGTTCTCTTGGCTGCTGGCATGTGTATACACCATGTATATATAACACGTTAAAATCTATCTCAACCGGGTGCTGACACTTAGGGGTAAACTCTCTGACTGATACCAAATCTGTTAAGTTTTGATCCTGTCTGAAAGCAGTCGGATGTCTATCCATACTGATGAGCTGTGATACAGCAAAACAAGCTAGTATGTGGATGTCTATATTATATATATATATATATATATATATATATATATATAAACAGAATATCTACTTAAATACAAGTATCGATCAAAAATAATTTTCAAACAAATCATTTCAAATTGTCGGTTGTTTATAACCAGTTTCATTAATCTTTGTTAATTTTTGTAACATGTTTACATTTGTTGACATTACAATACATTTCAGAGCAGATATGGTTATTACAATGAATTGAAAATTGTGTTATATAGGCTTGATAACTTCATTTAGACTGATGAACATTTGTGGTTGAAAGGTCTAAGATGCACCAGATCAATTGGTGTCTTCTCCTATGTGGATAGGGGTCGCAGGTTCAAATCCTGCCGAATGACAAACATATTCAGAACAAAAACTTATCATAAATAATCAAGCCAATAGAAATAAATATATAATACTGTTTGATTATAAACAAGATATCTACTTAAATATGAGTATTGATCAAAATAATATTCAAACAAATCATATATATATATTAGGACCTTGAATAAGTTCTCATTGTTTTCCAACAGATGGCACTCCCAGAACTGCCTGCATGTAGTTTCAGATGGTAACACATCTGTAAGTACTATAAGAAAGCTTGAAATTCTACGTATGTTATTTTGCCAAAGTGTAAGCAACTTTGTTCTTCATAGTCAGATTTTGTGCCAAAGAAAGGGTGTAGGAAATATTACTACACTACTTTATTGAAAAAAAATCTGCAGCTGAAACACACAGAATTCTTGTTGAGACTTACAGCGGCCATGTTGTTTTGGGAACAGCATGCAAAGATTGGTTTAGACACTTCAAAAATAATGATTGTGATGATGAAGATAAAGAACACCCTGGCATACTGAAAAAGTCTGAAGATAAAGAACTGGAGGCATTACTTCATGAAGATTCATGTCAGGCACAAGCTGATCTTGCAGGATCATAAGGAGTTGATCAGAAAACAGTTTCAAAATATTAGAAAGCATTAGGAATGATTCAAAAGAAAGAACATTGGGTGCCGTACGAGTTGAAGCCAAGAGATTTTCGAATGGTATCTTGTCACGTTTAAATATCTGCTTCAATAGTAAAAATATAAAAGATTTTTATAACATATCATGACTGGCGAAGAAAAGTAGATACCCTACAATAAACCTAAGCATAGAAGATCATCAGTTAAGCCCAACCAGGCATCAACATTGGCGGCAAAGTTGAATATCGATGGTTTGAAGCTTCTGCTCTGGGATCAGCTGAGTGTAATTTATTATGAGCTGCTCAAATAAACTGAAATCATCACAGGTAATCTCTGTTCACTACAACTGATATGTTCAAGCCAAACATTGAAGTAAAAATGGCCACTATATAAAGAGAGAGACAACAAAGTAATTTTGCTGCATGACAATACTAGGCCACATGTTGCAAAACCAGTGAAAACCTAATTAAAAATACTTAAATAAGAAGTCCTAGCCCAATGTCATATTTGCCAGACGTTGCCTTGTCTGATTATCACCTGTTCTGATCAATGGCACATGGCCTGGCTGAGCAGCACTTTCATACTTACAAAAACGCCAAAAAACATATCAACTTGTTGTTAGCCTCAAAAGATGTGTCATTTTTCTAATATGGAATTCAAATGCTGCCATAAAAATGAGAAAAAGTAATGGCTAGCGATAGATAATAATTCCTGTGATGTGTTTTTTTTATTATTTGTTGTAAATAAAACATTACTTATCATGAAAAATAAATAACTTAATGAAAATTCTATTATATATATATATATATATATATATGATACATAAAATATATTTCTTACATATACATATTGACTATATATATATATATTATATTATATATAGATATATATATTATTATATGTAAATAAGTATTTTATATTATATATATAAATATATTTATTATATACGCATATTCATTATGAATATTAATGTAATATATTTATAATATATATATTCTATATATATATATATATATATATAACATTAATATTTTATTATATATATTTATTATTGATACAATTTTATTATATACTAGCAGTATAGCCCGGCGTTGCTCAGGTGTAATGAAAGCTTTAAAACTAATCCATGGTCCTGAAGCTCAAAATCTTTGGATGTTGGCACGAAAGATTAAAAAGCAATAGTTGTTTCCAGTTAAAGTGAAACTGTAGACTGAAAGAAAAATGAATGGATGTAAGTCAAATTTTGATTTTCTGGTATCGATATCAACTTTTTAGCACTATTGTAAGAACTGCAACCTTGAAACTTCTGAATATCATTTCTTATGTTTTTGTCTATGAGTGTATCAAATTTGATTAAAATCGGACCACTCCTTCTATAACCCGATTTTTTCGATTTTCAATATTCATCGGGGGTACCTGGACACAAAACCTAGCTAAGAACACTCGCAGATGCTTATAGTACAACTGTGTAAATTTTCAAAAAAATTGGTTCAGCCATTTCAGAGTATATAGGTAAGGGACACACACACACACACACACACACACACACACACACAGACAAAGTTCCATTTATAAATAAGTTTAGATTAGATATAATTACTATTTATATATAATTATTATATTCATATATAATAACTATTATATATAAATTTATTATATATATCATATATATATTTAGCATCTATATATTTATCATATATCATCTATTTATCATATTATATATCTGCTTATTATATACATTTTTTATATATCATATACATATATTTAATATATATATATAATGTATTTATCATATATATATATATAATATATATGGAATATATATGTTATATATAATATAGACATATATCTATTACATCATATGCTAAAAGCCTGCCTCCTTCTACCGAGCACCCATAGCTCAGAGGTAGAATCGCTGACTGATGCCAATTTGGTCAGGTTTCAATCCTGGGTTAAAAGCAATCGGATGTCTAACCGTACTGATGAGCTGTGATACAGCAAAACAGAGCTGTCTGTGGATATATATATATAGGCCATTTTTATTATATACTCGCTGGATAGCATTGCTCTGTTGTTTTAGTGGTTATGTTGAAATAGAAATGATGTATTGACAATTGGAAGAATGGGGCAGGTATCACGAGGGACTTTTTATGTGATGCGATGACATTGTGATGCAGAAGATATATATACACACTAAGTGTCATCGTGCAAAGTCCTGTTGCCAGATACAAGTTTAGTTCAACTGAATCAAATATGCAGTCTTAGCACCACTGAATTAATATGGAAGTGATCAAACCGTCATGTTCATCAATTCATGAATGGCATCAGAAATCTATGTATGCAGAGACATTGTTGGATAAAGGAAGGAGTGGACTAAGAATATCTCAGGAAATACCATGCACATACCAATCAAACTAACCAAGGGAAGAAAATGCTCATCTAACCAAAGCAACAATGCCATGAATTTTCAATTATTTTGAAAAAAAATTGATTGAAATTCTCAATGAGTGTTTTATGCCATGGAGAACAATATGTCTGCCACAAATATCTTATTACTAAAAGCAAAATAGTGCTCAACAATACTGAGTCCTCAAAGGCCCTATGATAGAGTGTTTAATATAAATAAAATTAGTAGCATTTAAGAGTTTTCTACAGAGGTACACCAGAAAAAAATATACAATGCCATATTAACTGACAGAGCCTTGATATATTTTAATTACATTTCCAGTGAACAGTAGCCAATCACAACTAACAGTTTCATGAAATCATCCACACAATCATCAGGTACTTAACAAATTTTCTATATAAAAATGGGCTTTTTATTCTCCTCATGCAAGCCCAAGATGTTACAAGTTTAGTTGTGGTGTGAATACCATATACACCAACTGAAATCATAGTATTTGAGAAAACTTATAAAAGGAAAATATGCACTTTCCAGTAAGGTTCAAACCTGTTTCCCCTTAGACACAGGGGAATTTGTTAGATCTAACATGCTTTAACCGACTCAACTTTGAAAAAATTTGTAAATCAAGCAAGACTGATTAGAACCTTTAAGCAAAATCTGTCTCATTAAAACTCTTAAAATATAGCTAAATCTGTTGCTAAGAAGACTGGTTCACTGTGTAGGGCCAGGAAGTTTTTCTCAGTTGAATCCATCCTGGACATATATAAATCTACCATCCGCTCATGCATTGAATACTGCTGCCATATCTGGTTGGGTGCTCCTGCTTTACTTGACAAAATCCAACGGAGAATCTGTAATATGGTTGATCCCAACTTGGCAGTTCAGATACAGTCACTTTCTCCCAGCGCAATGTGGCTTTCCTGTGTCTCTTCTACAAATACTTTTACAGCATCTGCTCGGACAAAATTAGCTCACCAGTGCCCCCATATATGAATTTACTCGAGCCACAAGATTAGCAACTAGGTCACACCCTTTTACTGTGAAACCAATAAAATGTAAATGCAAATTGTACTCCATCAGCTTCTTTTCTTGCCCTTCCCAGCAGTGGAACTCTCTTCCATTTACTTGCTTCCCTGACAGCTACAATCTCCAAGAATTTAAATGTAAAGTCAATAGTCATCTCCTGTCTCACTAACTTGCATTCTCTCTAATCATGCTCCTTTCTCTGTCTACTCCACTCTCACCAATATTCTCACCTTTCTTTTACCCACTTTCTGACACCCCCTATAACCTGTCACTCTTTCTTATAACTTTCATCATGTGTAAGCCCTCTGCACACCAGTGGCAGTAAACTGCCTTGCTTCAGGCAATATGATTATTAAAAAAAAATAAAATAAGTATCCACTAAAAGAGATTTTTAAAATAATCAAATCTGCTGGATTAATAAATAAAATCTCTCTCTCTCACACACATGATTATTAAGCCGCTATTGGTCACAGTCTGATTAGTTAACAGCAGCATTAAAAAGTGCTCAATACACATGTAAAGAAAAAAAAAAAAGATAAAGATTTAACTATTCTTCTTGGTACAAACTGCAGACATCAGCAACGTAATACATCACTCAATATGTCCTGAGCCTGATATATAGCTGGTACCACTAATAAAAAATCCATATGAATTTTATAAAGTACTTACCTTAAAATGGCATGTGACAAAATTTGGGCCGAATTGAATTATTAGTTTACAAATTACAGTTATTTAAGTGAAGCTACTGTTGCAAATTTTCAAAACAATGAAAATATCTGAATTTCATGTGTTGATAAAGCATGGCTTTCTTATGAGAAAAAATACTTTTCAAGCAAAGCAATGGCATGATAAGTGTTATTCAGACTCTGGTTTGCCAGAAACAAGGGTTAATAGGTGGTATGCTGATTTTAAATGCAATCATACAGCCAAGTGATGCCAAAGGCTCAGGTCGCACAAAATCGGCAGTTGTCCCAGAAAACACCAAAAAAAAAAAAAATCCACAAACTTCTTTTGGCTGATTGTAAATTGAAGTAGTATAAGATAGCAGAGGAGTTAAACATATCAGAAGGCAGTGTATTCACCATTTTGCATAAATATTTGTCAATGAGAAAACTGTGTTCAAAGCGGGTGCTGCATTTGCTCACAGTCGATCAAAAACAACCTGTCAATGCTTCAAATGTTTTAATGCAAATGTTTCAATGCAACAAGAACCAGTTTTTGCATAAATATATGACAATTGATGAAACATGGAGTCAAATCGGCAGTCATCTGAGCGGAAAGCAGCAGGTGAAAGCTATCCAAAGCGACCAAAGACGCAAATATCAGCAGGCAAGGTTTTGGTCTTCGCATTTTGGGATGTGCAAGGTATTTTGTTCATCGATTACCTTGAGAAAAGAAGAATCATCAGTAGGGAATATTATATATGATTATGGGTGTGTTTGAAGGAAGAAAGCACCAAAAAACGGCCTCAAATGAAGAAGAAAATGTTGTCTTTCACTAAGACAGCGCACCGTGGACAAGTTGATCACAACGATGGTAAAACTATATAAATTGTACTTCAAATTGCTTTCACATTCCCCCTACTCTCCACACCTAGCCCCCAACAACTACTGGCTGTTTGTAGACCTCAAAAGAATGCTTCAGGGAAAGAGATTTGGCTTCAATGAAGAAGAGATCTCGGAGGCCAAAGACAATTCATTCTACAAAAAGGCATCGAATCGTTAGAGAAGTATTGAAATCAGTATATCACCCTAGAAGAAGACTATGTTGATGAATAAAGTCAAATTTTGCTTAAAAGTTGTTCTTTTATTAGTTAGGCCCGGGATTTATTGCGTGATATCTTAACTAAATGAAAAGTACAAAATAATGTCCAGATGTATACACATTAGAAAATACATTTTGGGTTTGTACAAACCCCGATGAAAGTATCTACAATACTATTTTGCTCTCCTTGGCCTTACACTCTTGGCGGACCTCAAATGGAATGACTATATTGAATCCATTGCCAAATCTGCTGCTATGAAAGTCGGCTCCCTGTGCAGGGCCCGGAAATTTGTCCCACCTGAATCTATTCTGCACATATACAAATCTACCATCTGCCCGTGTATTGAATATTGCTGCCATATCTGGTCGGGTGCCCCTGCTGCTCTCCTTGGGCTTCTTGACAAAATACAAAGGAGGATCTGTAACGTGGTTGATACTGACTTGGCAGACCGGCTGCAGCCGCTCTCACACCGGCGTGATGTGGCTTCCCTCTGCCTCTTCTACAAGTACTTTCATGGCTTCTGCTCCGATGAGCTTAGATCACTGGTGCCACCTAAGCACGAATTTACACGAGATACTAGATTAGCAACTAGGCCCCACCCTTTTACAGTTAAACAAATAAGATGTAACCGTAAATTCTACTCCAACAGCTTCTTTTCTCGCGCTTCCCGCCTGTGGAACTCCCTTCCACAAGTCTGCTTTCCCGACAGTTACAATCTCCAGGTGTTTAAATGTAGGGTCAATAGACACCTCCTATCACCCTAACTCCCAACTATTCTCAGAACACTCTCATCTACCCAACCCTCATTCTCGGTATCCTTACCCGCCTATCACCCACCCTCTGACATTTCCTATATTTAATCATCCTTTCTCCACTCTATGTAGCCCCCTGCGCAGTAGTGGCAGTGACATGCCTTGCTCCGGGTGAAACGCTTATAAAAAAAAAAAAAAAAAAAACCTCCTTCCTTTATTTTAATCTTCTTGTAAATGTTTTAAAATTCCTGTTGTGATTTCAAAATAAAGCATTAGAAAGTCAGTTAATCTATAACACTTGATGATACCAAAAGGCTGAAACAGCTGATCATCCTAAGTTTCATATACATGTATACAGCACACACAAACAAATTTTATTTTATTTAACTGCTAAGTCTATTTGTTTAATATTTTTATTGCATTTCTCCAATTATCAAATCAGATGTTGAACAAAACAAACATGAACTTCACACAGGTTATCCACAATTTCAATTCTGATCTCCAACATCTCATTTTGAAAAAACTGCAAAACATGCAATTAAAAGTATGAAACAGACCAACCTTGTTGGTTGAAATTAATAAAATTTGTCTGGATGAATAATTGCTTCTTAAATATAGAGTGTGTGTGTGCATGTGTGTGTGTATGTAAGTTTAAGTCAAGATCTACAAAAGTTACTTGTTGGTGAATTTTTATTGATTTTATATATATATGTGTGTGTGTGTGTGTGTGTGTGTGTGTGTGTGTGTGTGTGTGTGTGTGTGTGTGTTGGGATGTGAGTAAAGTTGAATGAGAATTTAAAATGTTTTTTTTTTTTTTTGGTTTTGTTTACTTTGACATAGACATCTTATCAAAGAGTGTAATGGTTAACAAATCAGTCGAATCTATAGCGGGTATCTCTTCTCTTATTTCATTTGTAGTGAGGGGGAGTAGGATTCCGTAGCATGTTAACAGAATTTGGCCTTGTGGGAACATAGCCCACTATAATTCATAAAGGCAATTTTTGAGTGTAAAATAACATTTATACATATATACATTTCAATCAATGTTTTACAAAATAAGTAATGCTTGAAATAAAAGTTCAACGGAGGTAAAAGAGTTCATAGAAGATAATGGTGAGCTGAAAGAAAGGATGTTCATTTTCAAGTTGTCGTTTCTAAGGTCAATGAGTTGGTTGGTGTGGAATGTCTTAGAAAAGGTCAGTTAGTACTTTGAGAACATGTGCGGAAGAAGGCGAGCATAGTAGCAGCTTGACAGAGGTCAAGGAAGAAACTAATTACTATCTTCTCCTCTGTCTGTGCCTGTCTGTTTTTTGATGCTTAGTCTCTGCTTTTTATAGCAGCATTTTTGGATCAACTGGCTCGTTTAGAATTTCATCCTTGTATTTGGTTTTGGACTTCTCATTGGCTGATAAATAAAATTGGTAATTTGATCTTTGATTAATTTTTATTTTTCAACTGGAACATCTGCTGAACTCGGATGAGCACGATGATTTTTATTGATTTGACTTTTAGTTGTGAGAGAGCACACATTCGGTTCATCGCTTTTGTTCGGTCGGTATCACCACAAATCAATCCATACTACTGCATAGCAAGTTTAATCCTCACTGGGGTAACATTCAATTCTCATCTTTGAAATTCTTATGATAATTAAAAGTTAATTTTCATTGTTCCTTCAGAGATATTGATAGTTTTCCCCAATTTCAATCCTGATATGCAATATTTTATTTGAAAATTGGAAAAATACAAAAAAAATATTAAACAGACAAACCTTGTTGGTTGAAATTAATAAAACTTGCTTGGAAAAACACTTGCTAGATTAAAACAATCTGACTAGTGGGTACTATGTCCATAAAACTCCAATTTGAGAAAGGAAAGTTGTACATAAAATTGTATTGCTATATAATAAATTATTTTAACTTTTCTGAGAACCTATATATGTATGATATAATAACCTATAACCTTTTAAGTCTTTAAGAAAAATCTAGAATCTTTTAAGTCCCATAACCTCAGTCCTTGAATTTGATAGAAATTAGAAATTACATATTTAAGTCATGTATAATCAATCTAAAAGTATATTAATTGTTTATGTTTCAAACCATGATTCAGAAATGTTAAGGTAAATGATAGAGTGAAATCCTTAAATAGGTCAAATAATTAAAAGTATTGTAATTAGAGAATAAAGATTATTTAAAATTATGCCTCTAAAACAAAGAATGTATAAGTTGATTTTTATATACTTTTTTCCAGGAATAAATATGGTTGAAAGATTTTCTAGGTGTTAAAAATATAATTAACAAAAAAATTTTAAACTATATATATATATATATATATATATATATATATATATATATATATATATATATATATAAACACAACGTAAATAGAAATTTGAAAAAAAAAATGCTATTTCTAATTTTAACACTTATAAATATGTCTATCGTGTTTGACTTTTTTTTCCTTGACAAACAACCTGATGTATAAACATAGATGTGCGTGTGTGCGCATCTCAAGTAGAATGTAAACAAGGGGAGGTAATACAAGAGAAATAAATAACTACGCATGCGTGAGTGCATGAGAAAGAGAGAGAAAATGTGATCCAACCTATTGCCATCCAGAGAGTATTTTCATTTTTGTGGAGAGATTTAGACAAATACTATTGAATGTAAAATTTTTTCAAGAATTTATATATGCCTTTCTAATATAATTTCTTGTACTCATGTGGAAAGTGTGAAGAAAATTTTAAATGTGTCAAAATTTGCACTCATTAAAATATTTGAATTTATATATCAATATTAATTGATAGAGAGATAATCTCTATTTTTGCCTTTAATTTCTAACTTCAAAATGTAACCCTTTTTTTTTTCACCCACAGTATTTTCTAGCTTGTCTTTCACGTTTATTTTCATATCTTAAACTACTTTTGTCAGCCTTTGATAGCCTCATCTTGCTGATCTTTTTCTCTTAACTTTTAATTTCCTTAAAATTACTTTGACACTTTTCTGGCCTCTTTCTTTTTCTATTTTTTTACTTCTTTTTACCTTCTTATGTTATTTTGGTCTTCCTTCTTAATTTTTAAACCTATGTCTTTATATCATTTTCTTGTCTTCCTTTTTTTTAAGTTTTTCTTTTTTTCTTTACCTGCCTTTTTTCTTTCCCCTTTTCCTTCTTTGGTTCTTTATTAAGCATTATTTTACACCCCCCATCTCACTTTCATTTTGTTTTCTATATCCTCCCCATTAACATATACTAAATCTTTCTTTTTTTTATTCCTATATTTTTCTACACATTGTTATATTCTTTAATACTTTCTTCTTGCCTATTCCTTATTTTCTTGTCCTTTTCCGTTTTTATTTGTTCGATCCCTCTTTCTCCCTTCTTCCAGTATATTTCTCATTTTTTCCATTTATGTGTTTCCTTCTCTGTTTTTCTTTCTTTTTCTTTCTTCATTTTGCTTTTTCAAATTCATTTTAATTCTCTTCCATTTTTCTTTCTCCTTCATTTATCCATCAACTTCTTCCTTTCATTTTTTGCTTCTTTCTATATTTTTTCTTTCTTCTTTTTTAATTTTTCTCTTTTTCATTTTGTTCTCTTTCATTTTTCCCCTTCTTTCCATCCCTTTCTGATTTTGTCCATCTTTATTTTTTTCCCTTTACTTTATTTACCCCAATATTCTGTCACCCCCACAATAACCCAATCTCACTTTTATTCATGAGAAATAGAAAATGAATTTATTTCACATCCTTTGACTTCATTGATCTGATGTGACTAAATTGACTGAATGAAAAATGGAATGGGTGTGTTTATAAAGAGATGAAAAAAAATAAAAAATAAAAAAATATTAAAATAGACAAATAAAGTTCTACAATTCAAATACACAAATAACAAAATCATTTCATATTAAGCAAAAAGAAAAGTCATGAAATCTATGAATAAAGTATTTTTTTAAAAAAAACACTCCACACAAAAGTTTTACATCAGATATAACAGGAATCTTATCATAAAGTTGTAGCTAGTATGATAGTTTGAAAATGATTGATACAGCAGTGAGTTCAGTCCTTACTGGGTGCTCCAAATATCTGCTTTTTGTCAGACTTAGGTTAAGAAATATCTAAAGACATGAAAAAAAGAATGCAACAATGATTACATGGCTATTTATCTACCTATCTATTTATCTATCTCAGTCAGTCTCTCATTCTATTTTAAAAGAGATTCTGGGGAATCACTTTAAACATGACACAAGAATAATGACAATGGTAATATTAGCCATTTCCCTACAAGAAAACTTGATATTGCCGTTAACATGTCTTCACTGACTGAGTAGCTGGTACTGTTTCTGGTTGAAACTATTAGTCCCTTTAATGCTATGGATTTCAGGGGTTAAAGTAAAGAGTTGATTTACCTCTGCCAAGAAGATTCATAAAGGAGCATAATGATGTGGAAACTAACAGCTAATTTTAATGAGGTATTTATTCACTAATTTACATGCTTGAAATAGTGTCAATAGCTCATTTCAGGAAAATAAATAAAAATTCTTAAAGTTTGTATTTTTAACATAATTCCTTGAAGAGGAAATGTTCATGCAACAGATTAAATGATCTGACACAAAATAATATTTTAAAAAAGCTTAAGGTAAAAAAATTCATTGTTCACCAAAGGGATATTTTTTTTTATAATCATATTGCCCCAAGTAAGGCATTTTACTGCCACTGTTTTGCAGGGTGTTACATAGGAGGAAAGTTATGAGAAAGAGTGACAGGTTATAGGGGGTGTCAGGAAGTGGGTAAGAGAATACTGATGAAAGTGGAGTGGACAGAAAAAGGAGCATGAGAGAGAAGATGCAAGTTAGTGAGATAGGAGATGACTATTTTATGAGTCTTTTATTTTGCATGAAATATAAAATAGTTAGAGTAGTGGAACATATCTTGAAAGTCTTTTTAGTATAACTTTGCTAATCACATAAATATTGAGGGTTGAAAATTCTGGGTGTCCTTAAGTAAAATACTATGATTATTCTGGATTTTATTTTGTTGTTATGATGGGAATAGAAATTTATGAGATCATTTTTAAGTTTTAAGCTGCTGTTAACACAGTGTAGCATGTAGCAGTGTAGCATAAGTTATTAAAAATTGCCTGAAGTTTAAAATGTTGACTGTGTATTATCTGTGTGAATATGCATATCCAGTATGTCACAATATGAGTTCATCAGAAGTTGGCTAAAATGATAAATAAAAAAAAAGAAAAACAAAGATCAAAAAGATAAACTTTCTTGAATTCAGAAATAAAATAGAAAAACGGGATTTTTTATACTAGTAATTTCAATTACTGCAATATTTGAAAGTAAATTTTACCAGCAATGTACTTTTAAAAATAAAGCAAGAAATATTTGGACACTAAAATGCAGGTTGAATATATTTATTGGTTGAGTGTGTGTTTTCTGGCAAACTGGGGTTAAATTTGCTGATCCAATTTCCTATATCTTTTGAGAAGTAACCACATAGTCTTAAGGTCATAAAAAATGTTTTAGTTTTTGAATGACTTCTTTATTTTTGACAGAGTAAAACAAAATAAATTGTGATAAAACTCTTGCATATCTACTTGAATTTCTCTTCAAACCATGGATAAAATTTAAAAGCATGTATTACGCGCGCGTGTGTGTGTGTGTGTGTGTGTGTGTTCGTGCGTGCGTGCCCACGGAATCTGCTACAATCTGAAGACGGGAAATAGGAGACAAAAATTGCTTTCTCCTATGTCTTCGAAATATCAAACGAGTTACCTCCCTTGCAGGTTTGTTTCACTGTGACAGACGAGAATTTTTAATTTGGGAAACTTTTTCTTTAAAGTGAGAAGAAATATCAATTGTAATAGTGGCTTTATTATTATTTCTGTTATTCGTGGCGGTGATAAGGAGGATAATAATGAAAACATGTGGGAAATAACCTTTGTGGTCAAATGAAGATTATATTTTTAAATTTTTTTTTCTATAAGTTTATTACCTATTTCAATGTTATGCTTTGGTTAAAATTTTAAATAATATTAAAAAATATTTCTAAAATGCATAAAAAACACTAATAAAAATCAAATTAAAAAATATATATTTTTATTAGTGAGTCTGAAAGTGAGCAAGAGAGTGGTCTGCCCGAGGTCAGCATTTTGGTGTGTAGCATGTAAAATTAGTTGTACTATTTTTTATCTCTCATGCCACTTGTATTATTTTTACCTATATTCACTTTATGGTTAAATAAGACACTGAACATTGACTTTGAGGACTAAACTATTAGTCACTTTAATGCTATGAGTTTCAGGGGTAAAGTAAAGAGTTGATTTACCTCTGCCAAGAAGATTCATAAAGGAGCATAATGATGTGGAAACTAACAGCTAATTTTAATGAGGTATTTATTCACTAATTTACATGCTTGAAATAGTGTCAATAGCTCATTTCAGGAAAATAAATAAAAATTCTTAAAGTTTGTATTTTTAACATAATTCCTTGAAGAGGAAATGTTCATGCAACAGATTAAATGATCTGACACAAAATAATATTTTAAAAAAGCTTAAGGTAAAAAAATTCATTGTTCACCAAAGGGATATTTTTTTTTATAATCATATTGCCCCAAGTAAGGCATTTTACTGCCACTGTTTTGCAGGGTGTTACATAGGAGGAAAGTTATGAGAAAGAGTGACAGGTTATAGGGGGTGTCAGGGAAGTGGGTAAGAGAAGGATGAGAATACTGATGAGAGTGGAGTGGACAGAGAAAGGAGCATGAGAGAGAGAATGCAAGTTAGTGAGAAAGGAGATGACGATTGACTTTACAGTTAAATCCTTGGAGATTGTAGCTGTTGGGGAAGCAAGTAAATGGAAGGGAATTCCACAGACAAACTTTTAAAGTAAATGAAGAGAAATAGTTTAAAATACTTAGCTTTCTTGGAATGTTGAGAGAAAATTCTTTTTAAGTGCCACTTGCTGGTTAGTGGTCAATATCATCATTGGTGGGTAATTTTACACTAGCAAATACTTCAATGCTGGTCATGAAGAAGTAAAACTAAACCTTTCACATGATTTAAGTCATGCTTTTCTTTAATTTTTCTCCTCATTTTATATCAAAAAGCACTTTGTATAGGCTTACTACTTTTTCTTCTCCTTCTTCTTGTTCTGCTATTTAATTTCTGTGAAGGCAAGGTTTTCATTCATCAAAAAAAACTTTCACATAAGCTCACAAATTTCTTTCCTTCTTCAGACCTGACAAGTGAGAACATCATAACAATGTCCTCACAAAACTTCGAAGTCAGCATGAAACTGTTCAGTTAAAGTGACAAATTCTTTGTGCTTATTAACACTATCTCTACCCCTGATATTGGGCACTTTACAATAAGAAAACCTGCTTGCCAAAATACAACCTTGACACTAAATATTATCACAATTCAACACTCTGAGTGTGTGTGTGTGTGTGTGTGTGTGTGTGTGTGTGTGTGTGTGTGTGTGTGAAAATGACACAAAGTAAACTTATCTGAGTCCATGTGTTTTGTCCTCTGAGAGACTTTATCAAGGCAAATGCAAGGATTTATTTTTTATTTTAAATATGTGTGTGTGTGTATATATATATATAGTTATGAATTAATTGTACATTGCAACACGGAAATTTCTATGTTTCGAGATTCTCTTCATCAAGCAAAGTTGAATGTTGGTTGAGCACTGTTTATAATAAAATACATGCCGGGGTACTCAAAATAGTAAAACCTTAAGTTTTCTTCCCCTGAATTTATATATATATATATATATATATATATATAAAATAAGTAAAGAACAAGTAGGAAAAAAGTGTTTTAAATCTAACGTGTTTCACTTTAATAAGCTTCTTTAGAGATTTATTAAAAACAAATGATAAAAAAATCTAAGAGACAGGATGTTGATTGAGGTATGGTTTCATTGGTCATTTGTGATAAAGTAATGGATGAACAGTTAATATAAAAGAAAATACTTATGTCTGTTTAAGTGTGTGTCTGTTGACAAATAATAAAAACAGTTATTTATTATAAGCTTTTGTTTGTATTTACTCTTTAACAGTGCCTTGTTATTTTATTTTTTTGCAATAATTATGTCATCAAGTAATGAAAAAAAAAATATATATATATATATATACTCCCGGCCATAATTATTAGGCCACCCCAGTGTTTTAAAAAAAAAATGATGTATTTCATACTTTTTTTTAGTATTTATTGCCAAGTGAATAATTGTAAATGAAAATAGAATGGTTCTTTTGTTAATACTGCACAATAACATGTGCATCAAATGAATTTATAAATATTCAATAATTACCTATACTGTAGTTTCATCAATGAAAGAATGAAGAAAATTTAGGGTGATTTGGATGAGTTCATTTTTGCTTCCTTGCTGTGTAAAATTTTGCAAAGTAATAATAACAAAAGAACCATTCTATTTTTATTTAGAATTATCCACTTGGCAATAAATACTAAAAGTAATATGAAATATATAATATCTCTTAAAAACTGGGGTGGCCTAATAATTATGGCTGGTAGTGTGTATATATATATATATATATATCTGCTCTGTTATGATAAAGACTGTTTTTGCGTATATATATATATATATATATATATATATATATATATATATATATATAACTATTTTATTAGCAGTTAAATTTTATTGTGTACAAAAATGCTTAAATATTATCCATGTAGGTGCTCAAACTGTTGTCAATCACAATTTACACAGCGTTGAAGTCTACCCCTCATGCTTTGACAAACATTTTTTGCACAAGTCTCTTTGTGTATTAATTTCTTAAAATGCATCCCTTATGTAATTTTTCAAGTCACCAACACTTCTTGGTTTTAAATGATAAACTTTGTCTTTTAGTACTCTCCACACAAAAAAATCGATTGGGTCAAGTCAGGTGAACATGCTGGCCAATCAATTAGACCACTTCAACCAATTCATTTCTCAGGAAATGTTTTATCAAGAGACTCACTGACTGCTCTTGAATAATGTGGGGAGTGGGGGCACATCTTGTTGGAAATACAACTCATATGCGATACTCAAAACTTGTCCAGATAATTTTGGACCACCCTATATATATATATATATATATATATATATATATATATATATGTGTGTGTGTGTGTGCTTCAGTGTAATTGATAGTGGCTGAGATTGAAAAATAAGAGAGCAGAGTTCTAATTCCAGTGAAATTCATTACATTTTCAGTGCAAATAACCATTTTTCCTTTTTTTTTATAATCGTTTCCCACCAAGCAAAGCAGGACTACCAGTGGTGCATAGGAGATTACAGAGAGTGAAAAACAGGATACATAATTTTACTCACAAGGTTTGAGTCAACCCATGGTATAGTTTAGAGGTCCTTTCCGAAGGTGCTGCACACGGTGATTGCCTCACCTGAACATCAAGAAGTCACCTTTCTGACAAATCAACCATAGTGAAATTGAAACCCTAGCTTCATGGTCAGAAAGTGAATGTTTTAACTACTTGTCCAAAACTTTTCATGTTTCAGAACAATACTGTTCTTCTTCAGATGATATTTCAAAATAAATATTAAAAATGACTTATTTAGAAAATATGAGAAGAATTCATGGCTATATTTTCATTTTTGTCAATCAAACTTTGCTTATCACTTATCATTTTATCAGAATTGATAATCAGACTTAATTATAAATAATCAATCTTTTTATTGTTTTTTTTTAATTCCCTATAAATATTTTTCTTTTTAATATTTTTGAATATGGTTTTCAGCATTAAATTTATATTAAATTGATAGCAATATCTGAAAAAATCATGGATTACATGGAAAAAATGCACGCATGAAAAGTAATATTCTTAAGATTATATTAAACCTGGAAAAGAACAGGACAAGTTATTAAACCTGGAAAAGTAAAGGACAAGGTATTCTAGTGAAGTAAAAAATAAGAAATTTCTTACTTTAAGTATTGCAGCAAAAGATAACATTTTAATTAATAAATTTCTGCAACCACATCACTTTTTACATCTAGTCATGTAACTCCTCAAACAGCAACCGTGTTATTATGCATGTGGCACAGTTGAATAAGAGCCCAACAAAACTCTTTATAACACCAAAAATGAACTGAAGGATCATGGCTGCATTCACCAACTAAACAAGGAGACCATTCAAAAGAGATGCAGGATATTCCAAATTCCTCTGGATACTGTGGTTGAAACCAATGGCAATTTTATTGAATAAATTTACTTTTTAATATTTCAAGATATTTTTGTGTAATTTTGGTAAATATATCTATTAAAATGAGATGCCAGTGTTATTTTCATTTTTGCATAATATAAACAGGTTATATATTGCACCTAGAACTTATATATATATATATATATATATATATATATATATATACTAGCAGTATAGCCCAGCGTTGCTCGGGTGTAATGAAAGCTTTAAAACTAATCCATGGTCCTGGAGCTCAGACTCTTTGGACATTGGCACAAAAGAGTAAAAAGTAATAGTTGTTTCCAGTTAAAGCGAAACCGTAGACTGAAAGAAAAATGAATGGATGTAAGTCAAATTTTGATTTCCTGGTATCAATATCAAATTTTCTGCACTATTGTCAGAACTGCAACCTTGAAACTTCTGAATATCGTTTCTTATGTCTTTTTCTATGAGTGTATCAAATTTCATTAAAATTGGACCAATCCTTCTATAACCCAATTTTTTCGATTATCGATTTTCGATATTTATCGAGGGTACCTCAACACAAAACCTAGCTAAGAACACTTGCAGACGCTTATAGTACAATAGTGTAAATTTTCAAGAAAATTGGTTCAGCCGTTTTGGTGTCTATAGGTAACGGATACACACACACAGACAAAGTTCCATTTATAAATAAGTTTAGATTAGATTTAGATTTATATATATATATATATATATATGTTGTAATTTTGTTATTACAATGGTTTATAAAAGCATTATATCACTACACAAAAATTTTCATGTTTTAGAATAATACTGTTCTTCTTCAGGTGATATGTTAAAATAAATGGGGAAAATGATTTATTTTGAAAATATAAGATGAATTCATGGTTACTTAGAAAATTAGGGAGTAGTAGTTGGAGAAAATGCTTTTAGGTGTATCAATATTGTTCAATAAAAATTGAGAATTAGGTAACTATGAAGTAGAAGATCTGGGTCGTGAAAGGAAGCTAGATAGCCTGGTGTCGAGACATGTCACTTTTTAATTTTTTCTGGATAAGATACAATAAATTATTTAAATGGGTAGGCAATACTTTTCAACAGCAGGTTGGATTTTAGGTTTACTTTTAAAATTAGATTTTTTAATACCTTGTGAGTAAAGAGGCTGAAATGTTCAGGTTAGAATTAGGATTAAATAATTATGGTACACTAAGGTATAGTGTAATTAAAAAACTAATTAAGTATTGTGTGGGTCATTTATTTTAGTAAAATAATTTTTAATTTTTAAGTTATATTGGAATATAAGTTATAAATGAAACATTGCAATTAATTCAATTTTAAAGAATTTTTTTAAAATCAGATTTTGTACTACTTTCATGAGTAAAGGGGCTGGAATGTTTAGGTTAGAATTAGGATTAAATAATTATAGTATGCGAAGGAATATTGTAGTTAAGAAAAACAAACAAGTATTATGTGGGTCATTTATTTTAGTAAAATAAATTTTAATTTTTAAGTTATATTGGAGCATAAGTCATAAATGAAACATTATAATTTATCAAATTGTAATGAAAAATATTTTTGATGTTTGCATAAAATACATCTCTATGATTCAGCAGTTCTTTATTTTTAGACAACCTTAAAATTTGTAGCTTTTCACTCAGGCACGGATGGCAAATATTGTAGAATGACTTACAGATTCTCGTTTTTCCAGAATTTTCCATTTTACTTTAATGGTTATGTTTGTATCCTTTAACTTACAAAAATATACAGAAAGGGATGTTTGGTTTTGGTTCGTGTTGTTTTGAAGGAAGTTAACTGCATATACCAATGCTGTTTGAGAGTGTCCTTAGTAGATCCACTGTCAATTTTTTAGTAGGTTTTTATTTGATGTTATATTACATTGGTACACAATAGAATTTATTAGACACCTATTTTCCACTGAGCAATTGTTAGGATTTCGACAATTATATAGGGAAGTGAAAAGTTTTAATCTTAAGGTGACTATAAAAACTAATACCCTTCTCTATTGAAAACAGAATTAATAACAAATCCTTTAATGAAAGTATTTTTTACAAACATTGAAAATTCTATGACACTGCTTTTAAAAACAGCAGATATAAATGCCTTGACCTGAAATACAACAAACATAACAAAAAAATAAAAAGAGAAATATCATTTGGTAAACACCCCCATTTAACTAAATGATAAATACTAAGTTATTGCATAAATGCATAAAATTAGTTGAAAAACACTTCCCTAAAAATAATCTTAACAAAATTTTTAACAGAAATACACTGAAATTAAGCTAAAGCTGTATTGATAAACTTGAGAAGATCATTAAAAAATATGATAATAGAATTTTAAACAGACGTAATAACCTAAACAATCAACAACATCCTAAAAACACAACAATCACAATAACAGTAACTGCAGCTGCCAAAACCCTATTAAATGTCCATTAGTAAATAAATGTCTGACTGACTCTATAGTCGACCTATGCTCTATTTTCATCATAGAAAATCTCACAGTAATAAATTATATTGGTTGTACCCAGAATACTTTTAAAACCAACCATTATTTTCACATCTTATCTTTTAATAAGAAAACTTACCACAATACTTATTTTTGACAATTAAGATATGCCAATAAAACCCTCACCATAAAATGGAAAATATTAAAAAAAAGAACTTGTAAATCTTTACATGAGCCATGTTTTCTATGTTTGCAAGAAAAATTACAAATTATCAAATTCCCAAAACTAAACTTACTCAATAAATGTAACGAACTTACTTCCTTTTATCATCATCACAAAAAATATACTCTAAAGTATTGTTAATTTTTCTTAATATAATATAACTAGACATCTATAATATCTCCCCTAGCAAATACTGATTCTCCCATCTTCTGAGAATTAACTTGTTACAGCTTAACGGATATATCACCCACAAAGTCAACTACAAATGTTTGAATGTATAGTGTATTTAAAAAAAAAAACAAAAAAACTTTCCATCTTTGTCTCTTGTCCACTAATTTAAGTTGAATGATAACTTAAAGAAAATCCTGTAACCATTTTCCAATGACACATGATAACTTAAAGAAAATCCTGTAACCATTTTCCAATGACACATGATAACTTAAAGAAAATCCTGTAACCATTTTCCAATGACACATGATAACTTAAAGAAAATCCTGTAACCATTTTCCAATGACACATGATAACTTAAAGAAAATCCTGTAACCATTTTCCAATGACACATGATAACTTAAAGAAAATCCTGTAACCATTTTCCAATGACACATGATAACTTAAAGAAAATCCTGTAACCATTTTCCAATGACACATGATAACTTAAAGAAAATCCTGTAACCATTTTCCAATGACACATGATAACTTAAAGAAAATCCTGTAACCATTTTCCAATGACACATGATAACTTAAAGAAAATCCTGTAACCATTTTCCAATGACACATGATAACTTTTCAGACTTGCTGAATTTTTACATATGTATCATTCAATTTATTTTATCACTGGCATGGAAACTGTCTGGGTCAAGTCATTTTAAGTTCCTATCTCCCTTTTCTCTTACAACCAAATTTTTCCTATACATCAGAACCTGATTTTTTATTGGTCCACTGAAACAAACTCTCTGAAAATCTTCTTACCTTAATTGTCTGGATTTGGTAAAAATTGTGTTGTTTCTAAGCTTCTATATATAATGATTCCTAAAAGAAAAAAATATTTCACTGCCTGATGAGGAGATACTGAAACACAATGGCTCTTGTGTTGCAGTAAACTATGTTTTTATTATAAACTTATCATAAAAATATTACCATATATCATGCTCTACTAAGAATCGAGCACTCTCTGTAAAGTAAATGGGTACAAACAGTGGACTGCCAATCCATTAGTTTGTACTATTTGTAATATGTATATATATATATATAGTTAAAATTATTAATTATATAATTATATTTCTGAATAATATTCATTTTATAAATAATATTTCTGTTTGCATATGGGATTTCATTGTTTTTTAATGCGAAAAGATATGACTTGTAATATTGTAACTATATATCAATATCTGTCTGCAACCCATTTCCATTCTGATTTTAAATTCTCCTCTTTTAGCTGTTTTAATTGGCTCTTCCCTTCTCTATATTTTCTCACTTTCTTCATTTTCTATTTTTTGTGTATCTTTCCTTTTTCTCTTCTTGATTACTCATCTTATTTTCTTCTCTTTTCTTCTTTCTTTTGTTTATGAAATCCTTTTACCTTGTCTGAAAAATTTTGCCAAAAATAAAGGTAAGTGTTGTTTACATAAGATCAAAAAAGATTTTAAATAAAAATATTTGTTACCATCATTGTTAATTACCTGATGAGACATTGTTCTTTCAATGTTGAAACAAAATGTACAATATTGTAGTAGTCTTTCACATGTTCTCATGTAATAATAATAATAAATATATATATATATATATATATATATATATATATATATATATATATATATATTGAGTTAAAATGATTATATATACATATTTATATATATATATATATATTGAGTTAAAATGATATATATATATATATATATATATATATATATCTAGCCTTAAAATTATTACAATAATATATATATATATATATAAGCTTCAAATATTACAATTATATTTATAAGCTTAAAAATAGATAGATAGATAGATAGATAGATAGATAGATAGATAGATAAACATGTAAAAGTAATATAATTTCTCTAAAGAATAAAGATAGCCACACATGCGTGCGGAAAAATTTGAATAAGATCCAGATGTGTTGTTAAAAATCCATTAAACAATAAAATCTCCCGAGATGAAAAATGGCAAGCAAATTAATTTCTTTTATCAATAGACAAAAAAATCAAGAAAGGTAAATAAATGATAAAAACTCTAAATATATTTTCTTATTTACAGAAAGTAAAAAGAAAGAATTCTACTTTTTGTTTGGATGAGAATGAAAAAAAATTAAAAGCATAAAAAATTGTAAAGTGAGAAACATTTTACACTCCATTCAGAAAGATTTCCTTTTTTTTTTAAACAATTTATTTAATATTTCATCATTTGTTTGTTTTTGACCCCAACTTGTTAAGCTTTGGTTTTCTTTGTATTGCTTCCTTTTCATTTGTTAGCCATGTTGATTGCTTTCTCCATGCACGCACACATAGACAGGCTCAGAGAGACATGAACACATGGACAATGAAATGTGAGTGTAGTGGAAAAGACATACACACATACCTACATATAAATACAATATGAAATGTACACACATACATACTTACAGTCACTGAAGGATACCTATACACAGAAACATAAACACAGGGGAAAGTTACACACACACATATACACAGACACTCAATAAAATATTTGTATATATACACACATAGAAAAAAGATACTGATGTACACATTAAAACATACATGTAAACACCCAGACTCTCAGTAAAACACACATGAACATACACTGAATTGTTCACAAAAAAGGTAAGGATATACACACAGTCAGTCAGTTTAGTGCCATAGATGATAAACTCTTTCGATTCATGACTGAATAGGCAGAAGATTTTCCGACATTCTGCCATTTCTTTCTGCAGAAGACTGGTTGTATAGCCAACTGGTTAGATCATTTGCTTTCTGACCATGAAGCTCAGGTTCAAATCTCACCATGGTTGATTGTTAGGAAGGTAACTTCTTGATGTTATCGGTCTGGAGGAGATGATCCCAGCATGTGGCACCTTTGGAAAGTGCCTGAAAACCATAACACGGATCGACCCAAGCCTGATGAGTGAAATTGGGTAGACGGCTCCTTTTGAGAACTTGTCAATGGTTGTGTTGCTTGAAGCCACAGGTCATTGCGATTGAGGGTTTGAACGTCCTGGCTTTGTTCAGACTGTTGTTCATGCTAGATAACGCACGCTGTCCCAGAAACTGGAACTAAGGTCTGTTCAGCATAGTTGCAGTATAAATCACAGGTGAACTCTGTGGATATTGAACAAACTCAAGTGTGTCTGAGCAGGCATCTGCAATGTGGATTAGGTAGTTGTTCTGGTAGACAGGTATCCTCGAATACAAATGACCAGCCATGATTATTATTATTAGACTGGTTTCCATCCAAACTATAGAACTCAATA
Source organism: Ascarosepion bandense (assembly GCA_037127315.1). NCBI lineage: Eukaryota > Metazoa > Mollusca > Cephalopoda > Sepiida > Sepiidae > Ascarosepion > Ascarosepion bandense. The sequence goes on from JBBBDQ010000766.1 coordinate 5,054,265, forward strand.
GGTCCTGCTATTTAACCCATAGCTGGAGTGAAGAAACCAGATAGTTTCACGCCTTTTGCAAGAGTATTTGTGTAAAAGTGAATATAACAAAGCTGACCAGAATCTGAAATCAACTCTCTAATTTCTCATTTCAATTCGATGTCTATTACATCACAAAGCAGACATGAAACATAAAATAATCTATATATATACACACATATACTCATATATTGAAATATGTGCAGAAAAAATAAGTTTTTGCATGCGCGCACACACACACGCACATACACACACACACACACACCGAAACAGGCATATAGAAAAAATATATATTCTCTTTGACACATAGGCAGAATAAAGATCACATACAGACATTCATGGAAGAAGATTACATATAAAAATTTATAGGAGAAGATGATACATAAATATCTATATATCAGAAAAATGTTAGGCAAATGAAGAACAAAGTGGAAAAAAATTCTGTGCAATGAGTTTCATCTGCTAAAAGTATTTCTTTAGATGAAAGTAATGTTTTTGTTAATGGAATTATATATGTGTAGTGGGCAGAGAAGAAGTTATGAGAAATGCAAGTGCTGGAAACAAACAGGTACTGATAAGAAGCACTGAAGATGTGGAGACATTAAAATTTAAAATTAAAATTTTTTTTTCAGACATTTATTTAACACATTTAAACAAAATCTCAAGAAACACACATGCACACAAAGCATACACACACAGGGACACACTGAAAGATTCACAAAAAAAGTAACAAATGTAATAAAGAGAGAGCCATAAATACACTATGAAATGCACAAACACACACACAAACAACTGACACTCATTACTGTATATATATATATATATATATATATATATATATATAAAGGTGACGAGGGTGGACGTTGTGTAAGTATTTGTTTGCTTGATAGATTCGACTTAGTGTCTGTATTTTGCGGTCTAGCTTGACGGGAATTGCGCTTAGATGTAGATGAAAATTTTAGAATGCTAACGATATCTTCAAATTTTACAGACAGCCAAAATTAGGGGTAGAAAAATATATATTAAGACAGGGATCAGTTTATGTATTTATTATAATATAGAATTGATCAACCCTCTTTATACTATCTATATCTCTATATGTTACCCCCCCTCCCACCCTAATCCAATAGAGGCATTCTACATTGTTATCGATAGCCATAAAAGAGACGAGGGTGGACGTTGTGTAAGTATTGCTATGTAAATTCATCATATGTTTTTTATTCTTATTAGTCCTTAAACTACTCGAGTGAAACCAGACTAAACTGCTAGTATATATATATATATATATATATATATATATATTCAAGTGAATAAGGAATGAAGAAAATATTAACAACGTTCAAAACATTAATTTAAAACAGTGCTCAATATAAAAATAGAGCTATGAATATTTATTATAAATTATAGTTTAGAACATACAAATTACAATTGCCTAGAAAGTGTACATTTTGTTTTGACATTGAAAGGACAATGTCTCATCAGATAGTAAATGGTATTTTTTGAAGAGAGATGGAAAATTTGCTTCCTTATATTGGTAAAATTTTGTGTGTTAGGTAAAGGGGGTAGAGAAAATGAGAAATCAGAATTGGGGATTGTAAAAGAGACTTTGAAACAAAAAGAGGAAAATGGGAAAGAGAGGGAGATGCAAAAGGGACATGGTGAAAAGGTTCAGAGAAAGGTACCAGGTTTAATAGTAGAAAATAAAGTATGGTCATATACAGCCTTTGATGACCCTGGCATTTGGGTTTATCAAAGAAGAAGATGTAAGAAAATGCGTAGTGGGTGGAAGGAAGTAAGAGAAGATGGGCAACGAAGAGAGAGGTGTGAGAGACAGCATAACTGGCCATGTGGTAGGTTTATTTTTTTAAACACTCTGGCCTGGAATTGGTAGTGGATAAACATATCTGTATTAGTGAAGTATAAGGCTACACATTTATTTGGCGTTTTTTGAAAGGATGTTGAAATCCTGTACATAGGTGTAGATATATTAAAGTTTTTTTTTTAATTATTTAAACTCAATTTAGAGTTAAAGGAATTTTATTTTATATTTATAACATATATATATATATATATATATATATGTGTTTATACTCTGTCTAATTTTCTAAGGTAATGGATTTTATTTATCAATCCATAGATTTTATTACTGTATATGATACTTTTAGTAGAGACTCATATTTGTGGAGATGTTCTACTTTATTTATTAAACAGTAGATTTATTTACCTTTTTTTTTCCAGTTTAAAATAATCTAGTCTGATGTCTTGTACCATGGCTATAGGGAATGAGTTTGTGGAAAAAGAAGGCAATTTATTTATTAATTATTTACTTAAATTTTTTTAATAATACTTTTTTAATATGCGCACATATTAATTATATTATTTCCAGTTCAAGATACAATCTCATGTGGCGAATGACATTTTATCTAATGTGAGCTGTTTATTTTGTATAATAATAGCTTTTCAATTTTTGAGTTTTTCCTTGCACTGGGTGCTGTAGAGTATTTCTTTTTAATGAAACTTGTTATCTATATATCTATATATATATATATATCTCAGTCAGTTAATTGTCATACGTGATAGACACTTGGGAGATCATGTCCTGAAAGAGACATGACTGACTAGGTAGAAGGCTTTCCTGTTGTAGGTTACCAGCCATTACTTTCTGCAGTAGATTGACTTCAAACCAAGTTTATAGAACCCAATCCGTCTTTCTATTCAACCCATAACTGGAGGTAGAAGAGATGGATTAACACCTTTTCCAAGGGTATTTGTGCTTAAGTGAATGAAACAAATTTGACTGGAATTCATTATGAGGTGATATCTATTACACCACAATGCATATAGGATTAATACAAATATGAAATTTGTCACTTAGCTGATTGATATTACATGCCATATTTAGACAGCAAGAATTTTGTGAAATTCAATCAACATTCTATGGGTTTCATTTTTTTTTATCATATTTTGATCATATTTTTACAATTTTTAATAAGATGTTATGCACCAAGATCAAAGTTGTGGAAAATCTGTCCAAAATTCATTTGTTCTGTTCTTGTTTAAGTGCTTATGATAATTTCAGTCATTTTGGTGATGTCTAGCTCCATGTAACCATTTTATACATGACATTTTTTTTTTTTTATAAGGGTTTCACCCCGAGCAAGGCATGTCACTGCCACTACTGCGCAGGGGGCTACGTAGAGTGGAGAAAGGCTGATTAAATATAGGAAATGTCAGAGGCTGGGTGATAGGCGGGTAAGGATACTGAGAATGAGGGTTGGGTAGATGAGTGTGTTCTGAGAATAATTGGGAGTTAGTGTGATAGGAGGTGTCTATTGACCCTACATTTAAACACCTGGAGATTGTAACTGTCGGGAAAGCAGACTTGTGGAAGGGAGTTCCACAGGCGGGAAGCGCGAGAAAAGAAGCTGTTGGAGTAGAATTTACGGTTACATCTTATTTGTTTAACTGTAAAAGGGTGGGACCTAGTTGCTAATCTAGTATCTCGTGTAAATTCCTGCTTAGGCGGCACCAGTGATCAAAGCTCATCGGAGCAGTAGCCATGAAAGTACTTGTAGAAGAGGCACAGGGAAGCCACATCACGCCAGTGAGAGAGCGGCTGCAGCCGGTCTGCCAAGTCAGTATCAATCACGTTACAGATCCTCCTTTGTATTTTGTCAAGAAGCCCAAGGAGAGCAGCAGGGGCACCCGACCAGATATGGCAGCAATATTCAATACACGGGCGGATGGTAGATTTGTATATTTGCAGAACAGATTCAGGTGGGAAAAATTTCCGGGCCCTGCACAGGGAGCCGACTTTCATAGCAGCAGATTTGGCAATGGATTCGATATAGTCATTCCATTTGAGGTCCGCCGAGAGTGTAAGGCCAAGGAGGCGTAGTATTTTACTCTCTGGGAGGCTAGCCTGTCCCATGCTAATGGGATCATTTTAAATTAGTTTAAATCCCAGCATCCCCTAAAAACATCAGGATATAACCAAAAAAAATTGTCTATCACAGTGAGAACACTCAGTTCTTGTTAATGACTGACCTACTTGAAAATACTTGAATGAAACAGAACAATACATGAACTTTGGACAATTTAGGTTCTGATTTACAACATTTTATTAGAAAACTGGAAAAGCCTCATAAAAACAGACAGACCTTTACATTTGCAGTATTTACAGGGAAAGACTACTCAATTTTGAATTCTTACCCTAAAATTATGATGGAAAATAAGGAAAACAGGACTAATCTACAACAATGATTGTAAAACGGTCAAGACAAAAGCTATAACCACCTTTCTAAACTAAGAAAAATTACATAATAAAAGATCAGAACTTCTCCCAAAATGCAGACATGAAAACAAATCCTTTCTCCCTTATTTAAAAATAAAAATTTTAAAAACTGATATCTTGAAAACAAAAAACTCCAACCCTTTCTTAAATATTCAAATGCATACCTATACCTATAAACAAAAGAATATCAACAAATAAATATGTCAGTAACATAAAAATATTCAACAAAAACAAAAAACTGATGTAATATATAAAAGTATTGTAATAAATAACATTAACACAGAAGAAAAAATTACATAGGAGCCACAAAAAAACCTTTTAAGAAAGATGTAACAATTAAAAAAGGTCATTCAAAACAAAGATGCATAAACAGCACAACATTATCCAAATATATATGGAGCCAAAATTAAATGAGAAGTCATAAAAATAGCAGAAATTGCAAACTGTGTTCAGAGAAAAAGTTATTAACACTAACAACCATGTGGGTATGTGTGTGAATGTGTGAGTACACAAACATAAACACACACTCAGAAACAAACACACAGATGTGAGCATGCCCATACACATACACATACACACATGAACAGACACAAACATATACATTGAATCATCACTCTTAAAGCCAAGTGGTCAATACACCACAAAATAATAAATCACCAGAAATCCCTCACTCCTTAAAAATCAGGAAGAAAACCAGAAGATAATGTAAGAAAATAGAAAAAAAAAGAAATAACAAATAAAAGAAAGAAGATAACCAGATAACATGGCATTAATCAAATGGAAAAATCCTACACTCATAAACTTGTACACAAAAGTAACAAATAGCAATAGTTCCACGACAGTATATTAACACATAAATATTGAGAAATATCAGCTGAAAAAACAGCAAATCTTATAGCCTTGGTTGGCAACCAGTTTACTGCAGAAAGTAATGGTAGCTTAGTAAGAGAGTTTTTCTGCCAAATCAATTCTGACTCAAAAACAGACATGACCACCTGAGTGTGCATCACATATTGCACCTAAGAAAGAAAAATCAAACCAAAAATTTAACTGTACATGTTTATTACTACTCATTAGCTTAAATACCTGAAAGGTTTTAGATTAATATTGGAGCAACATCAGTGTCAGTTGATATCTTGTTAAATGGAAAAACCTGTTAAAAAACTGTTCTAACATTTATTTTCATGATGTTGATCAGCTTAGTGAAGTGGACTTCACAAGTACTATGGCAAGCAGCCCTAGACAAAGAAGGTCACCGAATGAAAATAAATGAGATTATGAGGCAAAAATGACAAAACAAAGAATACTGCACTCTATAAGACAGTGGTCACTATCTGAGAGAGACAGAGAAGACTCATGGGAAACAATGCAAAAGTGAAACTGCCCAGTAGACTGTTCATTTCACCTACTCTTCATCTCTGCTTTGCTCATCTATAGCAGTAGGTCACAACCAGAAAATAAAATTTGCCTACTACCAAAAATAATCTCATTCATGGGTGACAATCTGGCCAAAGGGTTATTTTTAAGCCACAAGTATTTGACTGGAATACACGGCACCCTAAGAACAAACTTAATACCTAAGCATGATTTTATTGAGAATGTTTTTTTTTGCTCTTTTTAAATAATATGGCTCTTCAGGCATTACACTGAAAAGCTGGTTTAAAATCTTGTTATCTACCATCAGAAATCAAATTGCATCCTTCAGTTTCAGGATCATCTGCTATGAAGTGAGGCAAGGTTGTAAATGTGATTAACCAGGTGTAAAAAGAGTGAGCAGAAATTGGTTCCAATGGAAAACCAGACTTTGGGAGCCAGCTGCACAAAATAACTGTAATGGGGAAAAAAATCTATCAGAATAAATTACCTTTCTTGATTATCTGAAAGGTTGAATAATTTGTATTCATTTCCAGATTTTGTAATTTTTTTGTGGTAGGGGTGTTCTTGAGTTTTTGTTCATTTCTACAATTTATATTCTTTAATCTTGTCTTTTATTTTTTCTCTCTTTTATAAAACTTTTTTTTGTTTTTTTTCTTTTATTAATTTTTTTACATTTACTGTGGCTCTAGTTTAGGCATTTATTTAATTTTTTTTTACCTTATGTCAATTTTCTTGTATTTTTTCTTTCAATCCTATCTTTCCTGCCACTCAACTCAGCCAATCTTTTGTTCATATCCTGTTCTGTTAACACAATTCATAATCTTGAGGCATTCCACTTTAGTCATTGAGAAGAATATTATTGGCTGGCATTTCTTCTATTCTTTAATTGTGAAAAAGGCAATCATTAAAGGAAAAGAAAGAAAGAAAGAAAGAAAGAAAGAAAGAAAGAAGAGGACAGAGGAAGAAAGATTAATAGAGAATAGGAAAAATAGAGAAAAACCAAAGATAGAAGGGGACAAAGCAAGAAAAGAGCGAAAGAAGAAAGAAAGAAAAAAAGCAGGACTGATAAAAGAAAAGGAGGTGAATAATAAAGAAAATTAAGAGAACAGAAGAAGAAACAGAAGGAAAGAAGGAATGAAACTAAGTCATCTATAAGAAGAAAAATAAAAGAACAAAGAAAGGACAGAAAAAGAAGGAGAGCAAAACAGAAAACTGAGGAAGATCAGAGAATAAAGAAGAAAGAAGCTATTTAAGAGAATGTAGAGAAAGACCTTTGGGAAAGACATAATCTGTCTTCACTCCTCCTTATGACCATAGGTTAAATAACAGAGTAGACTAGCCTCTCTAGCCTTGGGTGGTAGCTAGTCTAGGAGAAAAGCAACTCTGAATTCCAAACTGGAAAAGGCGACAGAAAACCATTCTATTATCGTTTTCAAAGAAGGAAAAGGAAACTTTGAAGAGTCATGATCACATTCATCCTGACCGAATATGCATTTGAAAAAAAAATAAAACTGCAGGTTGAATTTTGAATAAAAAATGAAAAGACCCAATGAGAAAGTTGCCAACAATACCTGTTGATAAATGTAGAGCAATATGAGAAGATACTGAAAAGTTCTCAGTCAAACCAAGAAGAGATTTTTTTAAAATTTTTGTTTTTGAGTATTTGATAAATGGGTAGGGCCAAGAACTTTTTAGCATCTCTATAGAATAAATATCTTAAATAAACAGAAAAGAAAAAAATATCCAAGATTGAACAGGTTAAGAGGCTCATCTCTTGTTTCCTGTTTATGATGTGGTTTCCAGCTTTCTCTTTTCAAATCTTCTCACTTTGTATTTTTTTTTTTCAATTGGAGTAGATAGATCTATCTATCGCCCGGTTCACACTCCACCCATGTCTATTAAACAGGTTAAGAGGCTCATCCCTTGTTCCCTGTTTAGGATGTGGTTTCCAGCTTTCTCTTTTCCAATCTTTTCGCTATTACGTAGCCCCCCACACATCAGTGGCGTTACCGCCTTGCTTGTGGTGATATGATTAAAAAAAAGTAAAAAAAAAAAAAGAAAGGGAAGAAGCATAATGAAGCAACATTCGAGCACAGAGGACCTCATTTGGGAGACAATACGAAATAATATCATTAAAACTTCACTCGTTGGATATCCCCAACCCATATACAGATAATTTTTTTTTATTATTATTTTTGTTGGTTTTTCTATGAATTCTGTCATCTCTTTTTGCTTTTTTTTAATTATTTCCTTAGTTTAGAATACACGTTAACTTTTTTTTATATTTGAATATTTCTATTTTATTTCTTCTTTCCTGACAATATTTGATTCTTGTCATCATTATTGCTGACATTTCAATCATCTACCTTTATTTCAATCGTTTCTTCCTCCATTTTGTGTCCTTTTCAGTCTTTTATTTTTGTTTCAAACTTTATTTCTTTTTTCTTTCAATCATGATATCCATTCTTTCATGCGTTTTTTTTTCCATTTCACATTTTTCTGTTCTTACCTTCTGTCAGTTATTTTTCATTTCTTTCATTATTCTTTTCTGCCCTTTTTTTTTGTTTTCATTTAGTCTTTATTTTTTCCAGCAATTCTTTTATCCTTTTCTCTCACTGATTTCTTTCATTTTTCTTATTTTTCTTTCTATTCTTTCATTTTCTTTCTTGTATTTTCATTCATTTTTCTGTTTTTCATTCATTATTTTTTTTCCAGTATTTCTTTTCATCATTTTCTCTCTGACTATATTTCCTTTTTTTTTTGTTTACTTTCCTTCCTTCATTTCACTTTCAATCATTTCATTTGCTTTTTTTCAGTTGTCTTTCTTCAGGGTTTTTCTTTTACCAATTCATAGATTTTTCTCTTTTTCTGAATTCATTCAGTTATTTATCTATTATATTTCATCTGGCTCTTTTTTCCTTTCATTTTTATTTTTCATTTATTCTATCATATTTTTCCTTTCCTATTTAGCCATCTTTATTTTTATTCACATTCTATCTTCTATTTGATTTTTTATTTTCTTCACATCTCTTTATTTTGTATGCTTTCTTTCTTCTCATTTATTTTCCTTTTCTTTTATGCTCCTTCTTGCAAGAAATCATTTCCCTATCACTACTACGGAGTAACTGTTCAGTCCTTCTCAATGGTCAGACTATTTGTCTGAAAAAATTAAACAGAAATGAAAAAATAAAATCACAAGAAAAAATGGGAATGTAACAAAAAAGATGCAGAAAATATTAAAAAATGAAAGTGAAACAAAAATCCATTAAAAAAAAAAGAAAAAATGATAAACAAAATCAATGACTGGCAAAGAAATTTAAATAACCAATCCATGAAATCAAATAATTCTATTGGAAAAAAATGTTCCCAGACAACAATAGGGAAATTAATAACACAGCTAACGAATCATTAACAGAAACTGAAACAATAAAATGAACTAGTTCCCCAGTTGTCAGCCATTTTAGCTTCCACCCCACTATTAATTTCAAGGCTAGCAGAATGTTATTTTTTAAGGGGATTACAAGTTTAGGATTTGTTTTCTCATTTAATTGCAAGAAATAAATACAAAACTGGTAAGACTTTTCATATCGAAATTATTATTCTATTCACTTGTATATCAAGAATATTATTCTTGATAATTTAATAAAAGTGTGCTTTACTCAAGTTTTAAATGAAATATTATGAATAAACATGAATTTTCATATGAAGTCAAAAAACTGATTTCATGTTATTAAAAATGAAATTGTTAGTTTTGTTTTAACCTTGCTAATTCTACTATTTTTAAACTATAGATTTTTTTTCATGATCATAAATTTTTCATTTGTATTTCTTTCATCTTAATTTTAGTAGCTTATCATCAGAACTATGAACAGTTGTGATGATAAGCTACTAAAATTTTATTATTATTTACTTACTGTCATTTTATTATTATTTAATAAAAGTTGTCAGCCATTATTAATTTTTGGCTAGTATTTCTTTCATCTTAATTTCAGTTGCTTTTTATGGCAACTATTCAGACAGTCATTCTTTTATAATTTCATGAGCTGAAGTGTTGTCAGCCATTATCCATTTTTGGCTACAATTTCTCTCATCTTAATTTCACTTGCTTTTCATTGAAACTATTAAAAATATTATTTATTATTTTATTAGATGATGCATTGTCAAACTATTAATTTTTTACTATGATTTCTTTCAACTTAATTTCAGTTGCTTTCCATTGAAACTAATCAAACTATTGTTCTTTTATTATTTTATCAGCAGATGAAACATTGTTAGCCATGTTGAATTTTTAACTAGTTTTTTATTCATTTTATTTTTGTATCTTTTCATTGCAACTTCTCAGTCTAGGGCCAGTTTTCCCTGTTATTTTTATTTTTAAATGTTATTTGTAGATTCAACAAAAAATGAATAACAATTAAAGTTCTACAACTTTTAGCCAAATACAAAATGCCTTCAAATACATGGTTTTCATGTTTTACATTTGTGTGATGTAAAGACCAGTCATTGTAAAGATGAAGCTGCAAGGAATACAAATTCCCCATTTTGAGATAATGCTCTTTGTGAAGAGTCTTAAGAATCTGTTACATTTTGGTTAGTTCAGTCTAATTCCCTCATCCATTTTTTTCACCACAACATTTCAGCTGCTAAACCCTCTGGCCTTCCTTGGGTAACTGTTGTATTTTAGAATGTCAAGCCTTGCTCAGAGAGGACATGTGCCTCCCTTCTGATACACATCACATTTGGTACTTGCACTTGTCTATTCTTGGGATGGTCTGCCTCTGACCTATGCATTGAAATGACATGTATGAGAGAGAGGAACCCCTCAGAGCAAGGTTCGACATTTCAAATTTAAGAACAAAACAGTTGTTTCTGCTTTTGCTTCTTCTCTAAAAGTCATACAAGCTCTCTCTCTCTCTCTCTCTCTCTCTCTTTTGTTGTTTCTCTTGATCTCATTTTCTCACGTTTCTCTTTCTTACTTTCTCTCTCTTTCAGTTCTTTCTCTTGGTCACATTTTTCTTTATTTCTCTTTCTCTTGGTCTTATTCCCCCATGTTCTTCACTTTTGTTCTCCATCTCTCTGATTTTAAAGAGAGATTTAATTCCCCATATTTTCTTTCTTTCTTTCTTTCTTTCTTTCTTTCTTTCTTCTCTCTCTCATATATTTCCTAGAAAAAAAAAAAGAGACCAAATTCACTGCCCGCATTTCTCTCACTCACTCTCTCACTTTTCAGTTTTATTTTCAATATTTTCTCCCTCTTTTCTTTGCCTTATTTTTCTTTCTTTCTAATTTAGAACCAGTTACTATTTTCAAAAAAAGAAAACTGGTAACAGAGACATGGGCACAAGATGCCATGAAATCTTTGAACAGGCATACTGATACTTCATTGCCAAAGAATTTAATCTCATTGGAATAAGATTAAAGACTAATGACCACACAGGTAATTAAACATAAATCTGTCGAGAAAGACAAGAGTTTTTATTCTACTAGACTGGTTGGTAGCCAAGGCAAGAGAAGTTCCGCTATTTAATTCATAGTTGAATGAATTTGGGTTCATGCATTTTAGCATGAAATGATTGAAACAGAGTTGTTTAGAATTAGAATTCATCCTCCTGATCCATCTTTCAATTAAAATTTCCCTTCTCTGATTCCATGCACCTATGGCTTAGGGGATAGTGACTCTGATTGACACCAAATTGGTCGAGTTTCAATTCTGGCCAGAAGTAAGTGCATGTGTCTAGCTACACTGATGAGCTGTGATACAGCAAAACAGGCTTGTATGTGAATGAATAATCTAAATCTAAGCAAATGGAACTTTGTCTGTGTGTGTATGTGTGTGTGTGTCTGTGTGTGTCTGTTACCTATAGACTCCAAAACGGCTGAACTGATTTGCTTGAAAATTTACACAGTTGTATTATAAGTGTCTGTGAGTGTTCTTAGCTAGGTTTTGTGCTGAGGTACCCCCGATAAATATCGAAAATCGATAATCAAAAAAATCAGGTATAGAAGGAGTGGTCTGATTTTAATCAAATTTGATACACTCGTAGACAAAGACATAAGAAATGATATTCAGAAGTTTCAAGGTTGCAGTTCTTGCAATAGTGCAGAAAATCGATAATATATATATATATAAAAGGCAAGATGTTTATGTGTGTGTCTATTTATCTGTCTGTATGTCCTTTATCCAAATCCACAATTTTAATCCGATTTTCAGCAAACTTCACACAAATATTCTTTAGGCTGAGTCTGAGTTCCAGGACCATGGATTAGTTTTAAAGCTTTCATTACACCCAAGCCATACCTGGCTATACTGCTAGTATATATATATATATATATTTGTTGAATCTCGAGATAAATTATTTAAAAGTAAAATCACGTGAAACTGATCAGAGACTATGTAGCTGCAATGAAATGGAACTAAAATTAGGACAAATAAAATACTAGTTAAAAATTTAAAATAGCCGACAATGATTCATCTAATATGTGTTTGTGTGTGTGTATGACCATAGGGTAATTATTAGTGCAAAAATTATAAGGTAATTATTTGTGCAGGAATTATAGGATAATTATTAGTGCAGGAATTATAAGGTAATTTGTTAGTGCAGGAATTGAGCAAACAATTATTAATGTACTGAAATCAATAATCACTGGGTGTTTCACAATGTGTGCACCAAACAAAGATAAGCTTAGTAAATATCTATAAAATGTACAACACTGTAGTGTGATGGTTAATGAGCTTCTTTAGGAGATTGTTACTACTACATAGTAACTTCAATCATTAAAATGAATCCCATAATTGGGGTCTTTTGCTAGACTAAGCAAACTTTATATATATATATATATATATATAGAGAGAGAGAGAGGGGAATGATGGATAAATTGTCATCTAAATTATGTTTAGATGAAAATGACACTGACATCTCATTTTGACAGATATATTTACTAAAATTGCACAAAATATCTTGAAACATTAAAAAGTAAATTTATTCAATAAAATTGCCATTGGCTTCAACCATGGCATCCAGACAATTTTGGAATCTCCTGCATCTCTTCTGAATGGTCTTCTTGTTGAGTTGGTGAATGCTTTGCCTTCAAGTTCATCTTTGGTGTTATAAGCAGTTTTGTTGGTCTCTCACTCAACTGCAATGCATGCATAATAATCAAGGCAGTTGCTGTCTGGGGAGTTACATGGCCAGATGTATGGGTGATGGGGTTGCAGAAATTGTCTGACAGCTGTAACTGGGTTCTTCTGCTTGTGGCATGGTGTAGAGTCCTGTTGCCAGATATAGGATTTTTCAGTAGCCACCCTCTTGACCCAGAGCAATATCTCCTCAATGCACTTGATGTAGGTCTCTGTGAGACCCTGTGGAAAGATGAATGGAGGCATAACATTGACAAAAAGTACAGCATGATATTTCCAAATTTCTGGTGGAGTGCATTGTGCCATAATACTCTTTCTGGTGCTTTCAGGTGCATATATATATATATATATACACACACACCTAAATATTTGTACAGCAGTCTCACAGTCTTAGTGGTTCAAAGGTTTATATATATATATATATATATATATATATATATATATATATTTTAACAAAACTTGGTTATAAACAACTGACAATTTGAAAATTGTTTGAATTGTTTGCTTCCATATATATATATATATATATATATATATATATGGAAGCATTATCAATAAAAAAAATTGTACACTAACAATGCACTTACTATGTTCGTAATATACACATAAACATACACATGACTCTGTATAAATAAACTCTACACATATTGAGTTATATGTAAAACAAAATTCACTCTTGATAATGTCTAAAAGTATAGTTGAAAGCACTCAAAAAACAAGACATTTGAACAATTCCTATATAATTTGAGTTCTGTAAAGAAAAAAAATTCATGAGAACACAGGAAAAATTATATAAAAAAAATAGATGATAAAACCCTATCTCTCATTTTCAATGAAACCTGTTTAAAAGAGAGATTGCTGACCAATTACACAATATAACACCCTAAAATCTGCATTCCTCTGCCACGCACCAACAGCTTAGTGGTAGAATACTCACTGATCCCAAATTAATCGAATTTCAATCCCAGCACTGATGAGCTGTGACACAATCAAAAAGGCCTATAGGCGGTTGACTATATAATTAAGCAGCATGTATTCATCCAAACAAGTTTTATTAAATTCATCCAGCAAAGTCCATCTGTTTAATTTTTTATCGCATTTCTCCAATTTTTGAATTGGGATAAAAATTATGGATAAACTGTCTAAAGGTTGTGTTTTTTCTATTGTTTTGTTTAAGCATTTTCAAGAACCATTTAATTGTTTTTAATTTTCCATAACTTATCTTCCATAATAGATATTTCATCTTGTATCCTCACAACACGATTGCTGTTTCAACATTCTCAAAAATATAAATGAATGCCGTAAATAAAAAAAAACTTTCATTTCATTTTCTTTCATAATTTTACTGTACACATATGGATTCTTGTTTGTTTTTTTCTCTTTGCCTGTCTTCCTTTCTGATGCTTTTTAAGAATGTAGCTTATATACTTGGCACTTGAAATTAAACTTTTCCAAAATAAAATTTAAAAAAATGTTTCTATACTTTCAGCCCTGTTCCACTGTCAAAGAGGAGGATTTTTGAAAGAGAAAACATTTCTTATTTCATTCCAAATATTAAATATGCCAATATAGTCTACACAGACTCCCACAAAATAAAGATGATGCAAAAAAATGATAATGTATAAAATGATAAATGTAAAAAGAAAATAAAAACCTCATTTTTTCATGTAAAAGAAAGAAAAATAAGAAAAAAAATTAATTTATTTTTTTCTGAGTTTTCTTCATTTTCTCTCATAATTTTTGTTTTTTGTGATTTTGTCTTGACAAGTGAAATTGGAAACGAAAAATAAACAGTTAAGAAAAATGTAAGATTTATAGAATATTCATTATTGCAAGTTTGGTGGGAGAGTGAGCACCAAGAATTAGGAGAAAATTAAAATGCAAAAAAAACAGAATTCAACAAAAATAAGGAATACTTTTAAAAAGTAAAAAAACGAGTTCAGAATAACTTGGTGAAAAACTAAATCTGAATAAATATCATGCATAAGTAAATATAATAAAAAAAAATGTCATAGCATAAATAAACTAAAATGACATAAATATTAAATAAATATTAAATAAATATTAAATAATTGTATGAATAAACAAAAATGTGAGGGATTAATTGTTCTGAGATGTGAGGGTTAAAATTCTTGGTATAGTTTTTGTTAGTCGAGAGCAGTGTTTCTCAACCTGTTTTCCCTGGAATCCTAATATTCTGCGGGAAGTTGCAAGGGGTTCACATGAGAAACAGTGATTAATAGATTAATGAAATTTTAATAATTTTGCTTAAAATTTACATTCATAATTTTACTATACACACATAGAATATTGTCCTCACTGGGTGTCCCTTACTTTTGACCTTGTGCCACATCTAAGCTATGCTTAGAAAATCACCATATGGAATATTGTTGTTATAATAAAGTCTTCAAACCTATATTAAAAACTATTTAAAACCATAATAATCAGAGAGAACGTATATAGCAAAGTATGTATGAAGTCAATGTGAAACTGCCTTCAGTAGTTAATAGACAGTTCCTGTCTGTAGGCAGAACAAGTGCATACTACCCATCAAACACACATACTGTGGTGTGCCAAACCTGACTGGTGGTCCAGAGTAGGGCTTTTTGACCCTCACTATCTTATCAACATTTGTTTTTCTCTGCCAACTTTTATATACATTATAAATTAAGCTAAGCACAAGTGACTATTAATGGATGTAAAATTTTCACAGCTTTTGACATCATTCTGGGGTCTTTTTCTTGACTATATCATGGATTCATGAAGGCGTATTATAGCTCCAGTGGATGCCCATGAAATCTGTGCACCAGCCATGTTTGCCTAAATGTGAAAGTAACAAACCCAACAGAAATTTGAATTTGACTTTCCAATTTCTCATTCTGAGCTGTTATCCATAACACTTCACCACACAGTATACTATTATTATAACAACAACAACAACAATAATAATAATAATAATAATAATAATAATAATATATATATATTATATATATATATATTGATTGTTTAATTACTTAGTTTTTGGTCATAATAAAATTATATCAAATTGCCTGAAGATGCCACATGGTAGAAACCTTGAGCTCAGAATCTTTGGACGTTGGCGCGAAAACTAAAAAGCAATAGTTGTTTCCAGTTAAAGCAAAACCGTAGACTGAAAAAAAATGAATGGATATAAGTCAAATTTTGATTTCCTGGTATCAATATCAAATAAGTTTTTTTCATCATAAACTGAATTTTGGAAACTAAATAAGTCCTCTAAGTAAATGGTATCATGGCTGAGACTAAGAACTACAATTATACCTACTTAGAGCCAAACCCGAAGCAAAAACTAAAATAAAAGGGCTGAAAAACTGATTTTGATCAGACCTAGTATCTTGCCTTTTATAGATATATATTATCGATTTTCTGCACTATTGTAAGAACCTGAAACTTCTGAATATCATTTCTTATGTCTTTGTCTACGAGTGTATCAAATTTGATTAAAATCGGACCACTCCTTCTATAACCCGATTTTTTTGATTATCGATTTTTTATCGATAATTTATCGGATGTACCTCGACACAAAACCTAGCTAAGAACACTCGCAGATGTTTATAGTACAACTGTGTAAATTTTCAAGGAAATCGGTTCAGCCGTTACGAAGTCTATAGGTAACGGATACACACACACACACACACACACAGACAAAGTTCCATTTATAAATAAGTTTTTATATATATATATATATATATATATATATATATATATATATATAATTTTATGCGTCTGAAAACATTGGTTAAATAAATTACAAAATGGAAAATGTTTTATCCTCTAAAGAGACTTCATTTATCAAACTAAAATAATATTCTCACTGATGATAAATACACCCTTCATAAATTTATAGTTGGAATGGCTAGATGTAACTTTAAGTTCTATACTAACATTGATTTCTATCACACTTCTTGATTGTGGAACTCTCTTCCAGCAGCATGCTTCCCAGTCAACTTTGATCTTCAAAAATTTTAATGCAATGTCAATCATTATCTTCTTCATTATTGTACTTTTATTGTCCTCTTTCCTTAATAGTAATTTTTCTCATGTATCCATAGCACTCTGTAACCTCTTATATCCTTGTGGATTTATTGCCTTGCTTGGGTTTAAATGATTAAAAAAATATTTTCATAATAGTTATTCCCATTTGGTATCTTGACTTTACAAATTTAAGGTTAGTATTAGATTAACAATAAAATCCCATTATTTTACTGTTGAAATTTCTTGAAAGTTCTATTCTAATAATTTCTTCTCTCACACTTCTCTTTTAGCTTGTGGTTTTCTTGTCAACTCAGTCAGTTAAGTGCCATACATGATACACACTTGGGCGATCATATCTCGAAAGACATGACTGACTGAGCAGAATATTATCCCACAATAGGTTGCCATTACTTTCTGCGGTAGACTGGTTGCCAGCGAAGGCTATAGAATACAATCTGTCCTATTATTTAACCCATAACTGGAGGGAAGAGATGGATTAATACCTTTCCCAAGGGTATTTGTGCATAAGTGAATGCAAGGAATTCAACTGGAATTCGAACTTGGCTCCCCGATTTCTCGTTCCGAGGCGATATCCACTGCACCACAACACACACCCTTGTCAACTACCATCTTCAAAAACTTAAATGCAATGCCGATCTCCACCTTCTGTTTATTGCAGATTTGAACCAAGCCACAACAAAGAAAAAGGCAAAATAAGTGCTTAATTATAAAATATTTTTATTTTCATGTATTTTACAACTAAATTTTTCTTGGCATGTATGAATATCAAAGTTCTTTCAGTCCTTGTTTATATTTGTTTGTTAAGACGAAAAGAAATGTATGTGTGAGAAAAAAAGAGACAAGAGAGAAAGTGAAGTCATAATTTGGTGAAGACGGGTGAACGAGTAAGGAAATATTTTAAGATAAGTGACATGAACTGTTGCAGTCTATTGCTGTCTGTCTTTTTTTACTAGTTTGTCCTCCCTGAAAATTTGCTGAAATAACCTTTAAAAAAAATCATGAAGCATGTTTTTTATTGCTGGTAGGTTGGTTTGAAATATTTATTTTCAAAGCATTAAATTTTTTTGTTGGAATAATGTGCAATCCTCCAACTAAAAAAAAAACATTTTTTTTGTCATTTGGTGTTTGAACAACTTGGTGTTTCAAATATTTTCATGGCTTCTGCTCCAACGAACTTAGATCACTAGTTCCCTCTCAACAAGAATTTACTTGTGCAACCAGACTGGCAACAAGTTTTACAGTTAAATCAATCAAATTCAGGTGACGATTCTACTCCAGCAGCTTCTTTACTTGCACTTCCCGCCTGTGGAACTCCCTTCCGTATACTTGCTTTCCTGATGGCTACAACCTCCAGGAATTTAAATGCAATATCAATTCCCATCTCTTATCCACTTGACTCCACTTCTTTCTACATCACCCTGTGTATCTTGTTTTTTTCCTTTCTCTCTACCTTCACAACTATCTTCACTCCTGTGTTCACATCCTTCTCTTGCCCTTTCTCTGACACCCCTTGTAACTAGTTTGTTTTTCTCTTCACTCTTCTCCTGCCTAAACTTTTACTCAGTGACAGTATCACCTTGCTTGGGGTGAAATGATTAAAAAAAAATTTCAGTCTTTGCTCTTCATGTTTTTCTTTTATTGTCCTTTCTGCCAATTAACATTCATTCACAGTCAACCTAGCATCTTATCAGCTTGCAGTGAATTGATTAAAAGAAAAGAAGTAAATTAAAAAACACAACGATGAAAAAATAATGTGAAGAATTAAAAAAAAATGATCTCTATAAGATCCAGCTGCACCTTTTTTCCTTCTCAAAAAATAAAATAATTTAGATAAAATATACTTTCCAATTGGTTGTGTGGCAATAGCAATCTTTAATCTCGATTTGTTCAGTTCAGTTAAAATCTAGATACCTTTTCATTACACTTAAGAATTATGATTTTAATATTATTGTTTGATAGAAATGTACAATAATCTTTTAATATTATTGTATGATAGAAAATGGTACAAATATTTTAATATTATTGTATGAAATGGTATAGAAATGGTACAAATATAAATATCATATACTGGTATCAATATGATGGCTTGAAATATAATGTCAGTGTAGAAAGAATAAAAAAATAAGGAGTTGGAGAAAAAAAGAATGAAAAAACAATCAGAAGAAAACAAGGTGATTAAAAAGGACAACAGTGACTTGACCCAAAGAGTTATGAGTTCAATACCTGGCTACAGCAGTGGTGAACAAATAACTAAGCGTTAAGTTAAAGGGAGATAACTACATGGCTACTAGAAGTGGCATCACACATTGAATGAGAATGATATACTCCGGTGATCAAAATAAAGGAGTTGGTAGAAATTCTTAGCAACTGAAGAAGGCCAGAGTGTACATTGGCAATAAAGACGAGGACAACAGTTTGAACAGTGTAAATAATGTGAAAAGAAGAAATTAAAATTGTTGTGGAAGCAGAAAAATTGAAGATGAAAATGAAGAAAATGAAAGAGAAATTAAAAGACATGAGAAGCTTAAGAAGAATATGGGAGGGGAAACAAAGGAAAGAAATCTTAAGAAGAACATGGTGGGGAAAAAAGGAATAAAATCTCAATAAGAATTTTGGGGAGAAAGAAAGAAAGAAATCTTAAGAAGAATCAAAGTTGAAGAAAACTGTATAAAATCTGCAAAAAATTAAAAAGAAAAAGTGTAAAACAAAATTATTAAAAGAACGTTTCAGAAAATGTATCAGCTTAAAATAGAAAAGTACAAAAAAGTCATTCAATTCAATATTGCCCAAAGTATATAAAAATACAAGTAACAGAAGAAAAATTTTCTCCACCAAAATCTTAAAATCATTTTTTTAAAGATCAGTTTATTTTTTTATTAATTTTAGTTATTTTTATTTATATTTTGATAAAAACCGCCAACAAAAAAAAAAAAATATACATTTTTTCCCCCACTTCATCATAGCATTTATTCTGTTTAAGCTTATTTTTCCTGTCTCACATTCATAAAGTTCTACTCAATGTTATGATTTTATAGAAAAAAAGTTTTTAAAATTCAATGAAAAATATGTTAATAAAACTAATATAAATAAAGCTAATCAAAATGAACAAAAAAAAACGAAAAAGAAAAATTATTCGAAAACAAAGTCTAATCAAAAAAAGAAAAAATTATTTTATAAAATAAAAGAATCAATGAAAAAAACATGAAACTTAATGAAAAACATGATTCAAAAGTCAAAAATTAATGATAGAAGATCTTTTTACGACAACAGAACCCCCCTACCCCAAAAAAGAATTTGGATAAATCTATACATATTCTCAAACCTGATCAGCCAACATTCTCTGAGGTCAGTCAGTCAGTTTATTGCCGTACTTGATGCACGCTTGGGCGATCATGTCTTGAAAGAGACATGACTGACTGTGCAGAAGATTTTCCTGCAGTAGGTTGCCATTACTTTCTGCAATAGACTGGTTGCCAACCAAAGCTTTTGAATCCAATCTGTCCTGTTATTTGCTCCATAGCTGGAGGGATGCAATGGATTATTACCTTTCCTAAAGCTATTTGTGCAGAAGTGAATGCAACAATTTTAACTGGAATTCAAACTCGGCTCTCCAATTTCTTGTTACAAGTTGATATCTACTGCACCACAACGCACATAGAATCTGATCATAAAATACATGCTTTGGTTTGCACTCATGATTCTATGTTTAGGTAGGTATGTGGTGTCAAGCCCACTAATAGAGTTAGCATGGTGTCAAGTACTAATGCCTAGGCATTATTTTTTTGGATTTGTGGTCCTGGGTATGATGGTAAACCGCATCCGGCAGCAATGTTGCTGATTGAAAGGTTGTGAGGAGTGTGGAACCACCTCTTAATTGATGTTGTTCCTGGGTCCACCCTGACCCAGAGTGGTAGCACCTGTTAGGGTCCCAGCTCTGAAAAAATAGTTATAGTGAGAAGGTTGATTTAGCCAGATTTTGAAAAAAATAGTTAACCCCCAAACTATGGTCAAAACACTATGAAAGTATAAAAATAGACTTTTATAGAAAAATATACATTTTTGAAGGAAAAAAATATAACCAGCAATACATTTTTGAATACAAAACAAGAAGATCTCTTCAGTTTTCTAAAATAAAAAAATAAAAAATAAAAAATTTATCAAAATCTGGCTAAATCAACCTTCTCACTATAACTGAGCATGAAAAAGAAATACTTTAAAACTCTACCCTTTTGACATTAAATAACCCACAGACGTTGACATGCCATTAAACAAAACTCCTCCTTTTTCTGGATTTGTTGCTGACTGCCTGAAGATTACAATGATTTGGACGTGTAGAACAAAACAACTAATGGTTCAAGCAGTGCACTGGGTCGGGTTTATTGAGTATAATTATGACAAAGAATTACTGAAGAAAACTTGGAGAGAAAGTGTCATCGACATAACTCAAGAAATTTAAGTTGAAAGATGACATAGCCCTAGATCAGGAATACTCAAAGTGGTCAATATTGACCTCTGGGAGGTTGATAAGTGTTTAGGTGGTCAAAAGTGGGTTGATAAATACCTGGGGTTTGAAAGGGGACCAATAAATGTTAGAGGGTCAAAATAAATTTGCTAAATGCCTAGGGATAGAAAGAAGATTGATAAAAGTATAGCAAAAAAAAAAAAAAAAGTCAATAAATTCTTGGGGGAATCAAAATGGAACCAATAAATGCATGGCGGTCAAAGGGATTATCAGTAGAAAGAAACTCATGGAGAGCGTGGCAGCAGAGAGTCCTCAGAAGAGAAGCCCCCGTCAAGCAAGTGTTTCGGCCCTTATCTCCTGACACTCTAGTGGGGTTGGGCCACACCCGGTTCATGACTCCGGATGTCCCTCTGCTGCCTTTTTTTTTTTTTTTTTTTTGGGGACGAGCCACGGATGGGATCCGTGACCTTCTGGATATGCTCATTTTCACTCAAAGATTCCCGCACTAACCACTTAGCCAAAGGTACACCTGATATTTGTAGGAAAGTTAAACCTTATGGAGTTCACTTTTATTCCTCCTTGACCAGATCCAGCTTGAACATCTCTCTGCCGCTTGAGGTCAAAAGAGAGTTGATAAAGGCTCGTTTTGGAAATAGAAAATACAAGAGATGAAAAGTAATTTTTTAAAAATCAATTTACTCCAAGCAAAGGTAATAACGCCACTAAGACGCAAGGGGCTACTAGGAGTGAAAGAGAATGAGAAAACTTTAGAATGAACTGGAAACAATGGATAAATCTCTACTCCTGTTCAAAAGACTGAGGAGAACTGTGAAGCAGACGATAGACAAACCTATCTGATCCTATTATCTGCTAATAAGAAAAAATTATTATTACAAAATATAACAGACATAACTTTGTCTAACTTTTGCGGACCTAGACATGATATCAAAATCATACAAAAATTAGTATAAAGTAACAAGTTATAAATTTTAACTTAATAGGTTGTGTAATCATGTATTTTATTATTTCACATGTATATTATTGATAAATTAAAACCAAAGTAATAGTAATATAGTACTAAAAATTGTCTTAAAATGTTTTTTGTGTACAATAATGGCACTAATAGGATGACAAAATTTGATGACAATAATGGCACTAATAGGATGACAAAATTTGATGACAATAATGGCACTAATAGGATGACAAAATTTGATGACAATAATGGCACTAATAGGATGACAAAATTTGATGACAATAATGGCACTAATAGGATGACAAAATTTGATGACAATAATGGCACTAATAGGATGACAAAATTTGATGACAATAATGGCACTAATAGGATGACAAAATTTGATGACAATAATGGCACTAATAGGATGACAAAATTTGTTCAAATAAACATTTGCTGCCTATTTATGACTCTCCCAACACACATAGGTATTTACACGAACTCACTGTGGCCAGGTTGATTAAAGAAAGTTAAAACATGTTTGCTTCCTGAGCAGTTTAGTGTTCAATCCCTGAGTCTGGTAGTGCTGAAAAGTTGTATACTCTGATTACATAGAAGAAACAGACAAGTGACTAGTTAAATAAAACTGGTGAGTATTAACAAATACTCAAAATATTCCAGCATAAATAATGAATGAAACTAGCATAAATGATAAAAGGTAGTAGAGTCTTCTTCTTCTTCTATGTGCCCTTCAGGACGTAGGCGATCATGGTTCTCCACGTCTTCCTATCCCTTGTGGCTCTTAGTATGTTTGCTCCTGTTACTCCTGGCAACCCCCGTTCCGTCATCCACCTGATCAGGCCCTACAAATATATTATCCACTGCCTTCCTCTCTCTTTCCTTCTATCTGGCCAGTCAGTATCAGGTTCTCCAAGCTCTCTTTCCACATTGCGTGTCCCAGGAACTTCAGTTGTCTCTTGCTGATGCTCAGTATTAATTTTCTTTTTGTTGCCATTCTTTCCAAGACCTCATCGTTCCTTGCATGCTCAGTCCACGATAGCCGCAGCATCCTTCTGTAGAACCACATTTCTGCTGCTTCCAGTTTTGTCCTCATTTTCGATGATATTGTCCAACATTCACTGCTGTATTGAAGAACTGACATCACATAGCAATCCAGCACTCTTTTCTTTGTTTCTAGTGAAATTTTTCTGTGTGTCAGCACTTTACTCAACTTCTGGAATGCGTCCTTTGCCATGCCAATTCACCTTCGGATCTCTGTGTCACAATTTCCATCTCCTGTTAGAACACTTCCTAGGTATTTAAATTTTTGTACTTGCTTGATTCTGGTATCCCCTACCTGTATTTGGCATTTGGGGTTACATCTTTTGCTGATGACCATGCATTCAGTTTTCTTGCAGATTATTTGTAGTCCTTTCTTGTCACTCTCTTCAGCTACCTTGAGTAGGAGGTCTTGTAGTTTCCTTTCCGTGTCTGCTATCAGCACCGTATCATCTGCGTACCTTATGTTGTTTAGATTGTGGCCTCTGATGACAAATCCTGGCATAACTTCTAGGGTCCTCAGAATAGTCTCGCTGTACAAGTTGAATAGATCCAGTGAAAAGACACATCCTTGTCTTACGCCTCTTTCTATCTTTGTAAATCTACTGAAATCGTTACCTGTCCATATGCAGGCCATTTGCTGCCAGTAGAGATTCTTGATTACTCTGATGTCTTTCCCAAAAATGTCGAGGCTGCCGAGCATCTCCATCAATTCTTTGAGTCGTATCTTGTCAAATGCCTTCGCATAGTCAATAAAACATAGGTACAAGTCTTTCTTCATTTGTATTGCCCTTTCGGAGAGCATCCTAATCATAAACATGGCGTTCCTTGTTCCAGTGTCTTTGACGAACCCGCACTGTTCCTGTCTTATCTCTGGCCTGATTCTGCTTCTTGCACTATTTATCAGGATTCTGACAATCAGTTTTGTAATGTGACTCATTAAGCTGATAGTTCTGTGTAGTTTGCACTTGTTTGCACCTGGTTTCTTTGGCAGAGCTATAAAAATCGACTTGCATAGGTCATCTGGTATTATTCCACTGCTTTAAATTTCGTTTATTATGTCAGTATGATAAAAGGTTGTAGAGTACAACAGCCGAAAGGGTTGGGTATATCAAAAAAGATGAGAATTTAATATTCTCCTTCCATATCAGGGAAATTTTATCAATTCAAAAACTTTCTTGATTGATAAAGACATGAAAACATATTGTATAACTTGTTAATTTTGTAATCTCGCTGAATGTTGCTTGGGGAACACATTTCTTTGTATTCATGATCACGTCTAGGAATTCTTTAACCTGTGACAGATAGGTTAACATAACTTACAGAAGGGAGTTTTAAATAATAAGGCACTTAGCTGAAACTTTCGACAGAAATGAATTCGACAAATAAAGAATTTTATATACAGAAAAACATATTAAAAAAGGTGAGAAAAATTTACTTGTGCATATTCAGAAAGACATAGCTTGGAACTCCCTATTCCAAAAATGTGTGTGTGTGTTACCACATAGTTTGTTTGAAATTGAGGAGTTGGTTTGCCCAGGGCTAAGAAATTCCTCCCAGTGGTGATGAATCTTATTTCTACTGATGCATCCTGTGTGTGTGAGTGAGTCAGTGAGTGAGTAAGATTTTATATTAATTCTCTTTCTGCTGCTGGTTAACACATCACCTAGAAGGCATTATATCAAATCTCCTGTCAAACAAGGTGGGGTAATCCAGCAATATTTAATTCTATTGATAGCTATAAATTTTACAATCCTTTTTATTTTAGGATATTAATTTCTACTTATCTTTCCAGTCATCTATCTATTACATTCTTTTCATATTTATCTGTTTATCGTAGGGAAATAAAGACACCACTTTGTAGCAGAGAAAGTTAATAACCGTTGCAGATGTAGGTGAGGATTTTCAGAACAATTTAACACACATGTGAGATTTTACATATATAGATTTTATATCTAGAACAACTCAATTCAAGAAGAGAGAGAAATATACACGTATATTCAGAGTAATATAGCCCACCCCACAAAAGCCATGAAAAACATGCAATTAGCTGTATTGTATATGTGTGTGAATGTGCCACATGGTTTGTTTGAAATTAAGAAGTTTGTTTGCCTGGCTGTTGTCTCCCCTTAAATGAAATTAGAAAGGTCTTGTACCTACTGTATCCGAGGATTGAGAAAGCAAGAAAGAGAAAGAGTGTGTATGACTTTTCTTTTTATACTGCTTATTAGAAGATCATGTTAAGAGAAGTCCCCTGGCAAACAAAATGGGTCAATCCCATAAACCCCTCAGTGTTATTGGGCACCATTTGAAACAGTAAAAGCAGCTTGTATATTGAGAGCAAGATAAACATACAGAGGGCATCCCTCTTTAGGCTTAAGTTAGTTTTGAATTTAGAATTGTCTTTCTAGACTGACTGCTACCTCAAGTCGTTTTCCCTATAACTTAATCTATAGCTGGAGAAAGATGGATCCATTAACTGTTTATGTTAGATGATATCAAATGTCCATGGATTTTCCTTGAACATGTTAAATGCATGTTTATTTTAATGATAGTAATTCTAAATTATTGTATATAAGGATGATGCTTAAAGACATTCACAAATTGAACATGGGCTTTGCTTGAACACAATATTGAACACAATATTTCAATAAAGAAAAACAGGAAAAGAATTGTGATTAAATCTCTTTCAGTTTTTTTTCATTCTTCTTCATCCTTTGTTTGTTTTTTTGTTTTTTTCATTTGTTCCTAGCTTTTCTCTTTCGTCTTTCGGTAACCAGCTTCTGTTCATTATCTTTGTTTCTCTGTCATTAAAGATGAAGGCAGGTGTTGGCCAACATGTAAAATACCCAATAAAAATCTAATTTTTAATTAATTTAAATTTTTTCAATTCATAGCATCCAGGAAGAAAAGTTATCTCTGTGAACGGACAGAGGATTCGTTAGATTAAAATATGACAAAAATTAAAAAAAAAAAAGGCTATGGTGAACAATAAACAAGCAATGGGTACTTGTCTTGAAGGTATTAGAATATTAATAATAAAAAAACAATGTCCACAGAAAATTAACTTAAGTTACTCTTGTGGAAAAGTTCTACCCTAAGTTTTGAATTAAATACAGTTACATACTGTTTTTCAGTAAAATTTTCATTTTCAATCCTGCCATTCACCAAAGTCTGATTAACAATATAAAGCTACAAAATGTTTTGTTGGAGTGATATTATTCAGTGACTTTCACTGAAATACAAAGCAAATCTAATTTAGATATAAAATAATAAATATTGGTTTATAAAATAAATATTTTTATATTGCAATTTTCTATAAAATTCAATGAACTATTAAAAATAGTCAGAAGCAAATGAATCCTGTCTTAAAGAACACAACCCTTTAAAAGATCTTACAGTCTGGCATCACAGAAACACAAACAAGGAGCTTTACTAAATTAGAAAATTATATCACTTGAGGGCTTCCAACAGTAGCAACAACTAAAATGGATAGCAAAGGTAAAAAGTTGAAAGTAAAATAAAATTCATTCTTGATAATGGCTAATAATAATAATAATATATAATAAGAATAGCCAAAATTGCTTTAACAGTTGAACAATTTTTATATAATTTATTAATTTAGAAATAATTTATAAAATCACATGAAAAATTATATAAAATAAACCTTAACCACAGCACTTTGTCTTTTATTTTTCATGAGACTTGTATATAAATATAATTGAAAAAGACTGACAAAAGAATTTACATTTTTATTGTTGTTTTGTTGTCTTCCAACAAATGTATCTCCGAGAGTTTAAATGCAATGTCAACTACCATCTTTTATCCCTTAGACTCCAGTCCTTCTCTTGTTCTTTCCCGAACACCCCCTGTATTTAATTCTCCTCCCTTTTCACTCTACTCTCACAACTCTCTTCACACCAGTATTCCCATCTTTCTTTTGTCCTTTCTCTAACACACCCTGTAGCTGGTTCCTCTTTCTCTTCACTTTCCTCTTATGTAGCCCCCTGCACACCAGTGGCAGTTCTGCCTTGCTTTGGATGAAACAATTGAAAAAAAATGTTTTATATTCAGGAAGTAACAGAAGTAAAAATTCTTCCACCAAAAATTATTTTGTTAGTTCTGAGCACAGTCAGTCAATCAGTCAGTTAAGTGTCATACATGATACATGCTTGGGCGATCATGTCTCTAGTAGGTTGCCATTACTTTCTGCGGTAGACTGGTTGCCAGTTGAGGCTAAAGAATCAAATCTGTCCTATTATTTAATCCATAACTGGAGGAAAGAGATAGATTAATACCGTTCCCAAGAGTATTTGCATGTAAGTGAATGCAATGAATTCAACTGAAATAGAATTACTTATTCATCCAAATTATAAGCTAGTTTTAAGCTCATTTTTGTTATGTTACTATAATAGACCATCTGTCAGTGCTACGATAGACAGAGTTGCAGAAAGTAGATCTATAGTTAATTTCCAAATATTGCTAGCATATTACAGTTGTTTTTCTCATGGATGTTAAGGAGTTTTGGTTTCTTGATTTTATAAGGACTTCCATCACTTTTGAATTCTTATTACAATGGGAAGTATCTATCACATTCATTTTCTCAAGGAGTACGTAGTGTATTAGGTTGATACAATTCAATACTCTCTTATTTAATAAAACATGTATTAAAATAGAATAGCTGGCCAAATACACAGCAATTATATATATAGATATATATATATATATATACTCGCAGTATAGTCCGGCATTGCTCGGGTGTAATAAAACCTTAAAAACTAATCCATGGTCCTGAAGCTCAGACTCTTTGGACATTGGCACGAAAGATTAAAAAGCAATAGTTGTTTCCAGTTGAAGCGAAACCGTAGACTGAAAGAAAAATGAATGGATGTAAGTCAAATTTTGATTTCCTGGTATCAATATCAAATAAATTTCTTTTGTTGTTGCCTTTTATATATATATATATATATTATCAATTGTCTGTGCTATTGTAAGAACTGCAATCTTGAAACTTCTGAATATTGTTTCTTATGTCTTTGTCTATGAGTGTATCAAATCTGATTAAAATCAGACCACTCCTTCTATAACCTGATTTTTTTGATTATCGATTTTCGATATTTATCAGGGGTACCTTGACACAAAACCTAGCTAAGAATACTCAGAGACGCTTATAGTACAACTGTGTAAATTTTCAAGAAAATTGGTTCAGCTGTTTTGGAGTGTATAGGTAATGAACACACACACACACACACACACACACACAGACATACACACACAGAGACAAAGTTCCATTTATAAATAAGTTTAGATTTATATATATATATATATATATATATGTGTGTGTGTTTGTGTGTGTGTGTGTGTGTGTGTGTGTGTGTCTGGATAGCCTAGGCATTTAAGCACTGTGATTTACTACATAGGTAGGTATTTGCTTATTTGTCTTTCCTTCTTTCATAGATTGATGTTTATCTTATGTGAGGTTTTTTTCATTTTTGCTATTTTTGTTATTAGTATTTCCTTCATTTTTTTGTCTTTTGGCAGAGAG
This sequence comes from Ascarosepion bandense, assembly GCA_037127315.1. Lineage (NCBI taxonomy): Eukaryota > Metazoa > Mollusca > Cephalopoda > Sepiida > Sepiidae > Ascarosepion > Ascarosepion bandense. The sequence goes on from JBBBDQ010000766.1 coordinate 5,083,145, forward strand.
TCAGTTGGTCACATTAACATTTTTAAATGCTGTTTGTATAATTATTTAGTTTTTGGTTATAATTAAATTAGACCAGTACACATTTGTATCAAAAAGTGTTCAATACAATTATATTGTAGAACTTTTGAATGTTTTTCATTTGTAAACGAGTTATTACACAACCCAGATTTCTTCCTTTCAGTGTCTTCAGGTAATTTACAATAACTAATTTTACTGGTTTTTAAGAACGCTCATGTAACAGCGATCTTTTATGAATGCACAATTTTCAAAATTAGAAGATGTTACTTAAAGATCTTAGAAATGTTTTGTTACATGAAAGTTTAAAAAAAAATGATAAAATTAGTTATTGTAAATTGCCTTAAAACACTGAAAGGTAGAAACCTGGGTTGTATAATAAATAGTTGACAAATAAAAAAAAATAAACATGATACACTAAAGGTCTGCCTCCTTCTACCGAGCGCCCATAGGTCGGCTTTCAATCCTGGGTTAAAAAGCAATCGGATATCTAACTGTACTGATGAGCTGTGATACAGCGAAACAGATCTGTCAGTGGATGACTATATATATATATATATATATATATATCCGAGTGAATACAGAACGAAGAAAGAATTTTTACAACATCCAAAACATTAATTTAAAACAGTGCTCGATATATAATATATAGAGCTGTGAATATTTATTATAAATTATATTTTAGAACATGTACAAAATTTTTTTGTTTTTATATAATAAAATAATACAATAAAAAAATTTTTATATAATAAAATATGATAAATAAATAAAAAATATAAAAAAATAAAAAATAAATAAAAAATAAAAAATATAAAAAAATAAAAAAATTATGTCCATGTTCTAAAATAAAATTTATAATAAATATATATACATATATATAAAGAGATAGAGAGGGGGGAGAGAGAGAAAGAAACTACCATATCTGGGAGTGTCATCAATCAGTTACCTCACAATACTATTGTTTATTATTATTTTCATGTTTGATGCATTCTTAGCTTCCCTCTGTATAGGGAGTTGAATGATTTAATGGACCGAGGCTCTGAGAAAGAAACTGGAGAGTCAAGTTTAAATTCTAGTTCAGTTTTGCATTCACTTATGTCCAAATACCATTGGAAAAAGTATGGAACTCTTTGTAGTTATTGGTTAAATAGTAGGACTTGTATCTGAAAAAATCATTGTTATTATTCTTGAAATTTTAGCAAACAAAAGAAAAAAAGAATTATTCTTAAAATCCAAAACGTGTTTCAGCTTTCAATAAAGGGTTGATAAACTGTATAACACAATTTCAGTAAAGGGTTGATAAAATGTAAAACACAATTTCAATAAAGGGCCGATAAACTGTAAAACACAATTTCAATTAAGGGTTGATAAACCAATTCAGTCAACCAACCTGCATGGAAGCTCTGAAATTATTAATTTTTTGTTTGTTTAATGCATTGATTTTACATTAAGAGGATTTTAGAAGTCAGTGTTAGCCACAGATTAGCATTTCTTTAATTGGGTTGGAGAAAAAGTGTAAAAATGAGCATTTCTGTCACAAAATGCATCCCTCCGCCCATATTTGTGGTATGACAGTTATTTTGTTGATACAAATAAACAAAATTGTCAAAATGTTACACTGATGCTTAATGCAACCCTCAACATCTCTATCACTGTCATTTTGATTCTGCCACAAAATTTTTCACATTCTACACAAATAAATATGGTAATTATCCCTCAAAAGAAATCCCAAATTCATCAGCTAACTAAAATTACAACCTTAACAGAACTAAGCATAACACTCTTTGACAGACAGACAGACTTTCATTCCATTTCTTTTCATTTATCTTTATTTCAACTGGCATGTTATTGTTTTTTAGTTCTTTCACTCTTTTGAAGTATCTGTTGTTTTTCCTAGTTAAATGATTTTGTCATTCATTCTAAGAAACTGAAAGTGAAAGTGAAAGCAGGTGTTGGCTTGACAGAAAAATCTCTTTTAAAAAATCTAATTAAAATTAATTTAAAATTATTTTTTTTCCATGGAAAAGAATCTAAAGAGAAGGGTAATGCCCAGAAATTGCTTTCTTCAATTCTTGACAAGAAAGACAGGAAGTTACAAAGACTGATATTTATTTTTAATTTTAATAAGATTGACAGCAGTCGAGTTTTGGTTTTGGTTTTTCAGCAAGATTCTAATTAAGATTTAAGTGCAATTAAATCAGATAACAATGTTTCTCATGGTTTTCTGCCAAAAAGATGTACAAAAAGAGATCAGATTAAAGAATGAAGCGTTTGCTGAAAAAGTATTTTTGGTTAGTTTTTAAACTATAAAATTTTAATTTTAAATTTCCTCTTTGAATCAATATGGTTGACAGAAAATAAATGGATCTGGTAACTGGTCACCCCACATTCTTCGTGTGTCTCTTGGGAGTGAATTGCAGCAAGAAATTTCTTGCAAAGTTCAAGAAAATTTTTAAAATTGTCTTGAGACTTCTTGGGTTATGGAGAAAAATGAAAGGTGCATATTTTCAAGGATGAGAGTATACCTTTAATCAAAGAACTGTAGAACTGTAGAACAAAAAGAAAAAATTAGCAGATCTGGTTCCTTGTATTGAGATATGAACTGGAGTGATACATGGAAAATATAGTCTTGCAAATTACTACTGTTTTATTTTTGTGGGGAGAGGGCTTTTTTTTTCAATGCCATCTCCTTTCAGGGTTTAGAAAATGACTCTCCACTGATTCATTTCTTTATCTCTGAATTGTCATGATTATTTTGGAAAGATAGTTGAGTGGCTTTCTGGTTGATTTTACTATAGTTTTGAATTCAGAGTAGACTTTCTCCTAGACTGACAGACATCCAAGCCTAGAGAGGCTACTTTATAGTAATGTTTAAGCCATAGCAAAAGATGGATTCACACTTTTCCCAAGAGAATTTATGCAAAAGTTAATGCAACAGACTAGCAAGGAATTTGTTTTTCCGCAAATATGCTTAGAAAAATATGAATTTATCTCCTTTTCCTCCAGCTAGAGGTTAAATAACAGGGTAGACTGAGCTCTCTAGCTTTAACTGACAACCAAACTTGGAGAATGACCACTCTGAATCCAACCAATCAGTACAATTCTACTGACTACTGAGACTATAGTAGCAACACCTAGTGATAGTGAGGCTGTGGTCCTGTATGTCACAGGGTCAAGTCAAGAAGGTTAACATATAATAACAGCTAATAAGATGAAATTCTGACCCTATACCCAACAGGGAACAGTCTAGACATTTAATATATAATAACAACTAACATGATAGAATTGTGACTCTATATTTCACAAGAAAATCAACACATTTAGCATGCAATAACACTTTATGTGATAAATCTGATCCTTAATGAAGTCTACATATTTAATATACAATAATGATACCTAAAATGGTGAGGTTGTGACCCTTTAACCAACAGAGGAGTAAGGAGGGTTAATATACCAAAATAACATAAGATAATAGAGGACATCTTCTTCTTCTTCTATGTGCCCTGTCCCTTCAGGACGTAGGTGATCATGGATCTCCACGTTTCCCTATCCCTTGTGGCTCTTAGTATGTTTGCTCCTGTTGCTCCTGGCAACCCCCGTTTCGTCATCCACCTGATCAGACTCTGCAGATATGTTATCCGCTGCCTTCCTCTGTCTCTCCTTCCTTCTATCTGACCAGTCAGTATCAGGTTCTCCAGGCTCTCCTTCCTCATTGCATGTCCCAGGAACTTCAGTTGTCTCTTCCTGATGCTCAGCATCAATTTCCTTTTTGTTGCCATTCTTTCTAACACTTCGTCGTTGCTTGTATGTTCAGTCCACGATATCCGTAGCATCCTTCTGTAGAGCCACATTTCGGCCGCTTCCAGTTTTTTCCTCATTTTCGATGATATTGTCCAGTATTCACAGCCGTACTGAAGAACTGACATCACGTAACAGTCTAGCACTCTTTTCTTCGTTTCTATTGAGATCTTCCTGTGTGTTAGTATTTTGCTCATCTTCTGGAACGCGTCCTTTGCCATGCCAATTCGCCTTCGGATCTCCTTGTCGCACTTTCCATCTCCTGTTAGAACACTTCCTAGGTACTTAAATTCTTGGACTTGTTTGATTCTGTTATCCCCCACCTGTATTTGGCATTTTGGGTTGTATCTTTTGCTGATGACCATGCACTCAGTTTTCTTAAAGTTTATTTGTAGTCCCTTCTTGTCACTCTCCACTGCTACTTTCTGTATGAGATCTTGCAGTTTCCTTTCCGTGTCCGCAATCAGTACTGTATCGTCCGCGTATCTTATGTTGTTCAGGTTGTGGCCTCCAATAATAAATCCTGGTGTGTCATCTAGGGTCCTCAAAATATTCTCGCTGTATAGGTTGAATAAATCCGGTGAAAAGACACATCCTTGTCTTACGCCTTTTTCTATCTTTGTGTATCTACTGAGGTCGTTACCTGTCCGTATGCAGGCCGTTTGCTGCCAGTAGAGATTCTTGATTATTCTTATATCTTTGCCGAAAATGTCGAGGTTGCCTATCATTTCCATCAATTCTTTGTGTCGTATTTTGTCAAATGCTTTCGCATAATCAATGAAGCATAGGTACAAGTCTTTCTTCATTTGTAATGCCCTTTCAGAGAGCATCCTAATCATGAATATGGCATTCCTTGTTCCAGTGTCTTTGACGAACCCGCACTGTTCCTGCCCTATCTCTGGACTGATTCTGCTTCTCGCTCTATTCATCAGGATTCTGACAATCAGTTTTGTAATGTGACTCATTAAGCTGATAGTTCTGTGTAGTTCACACTCGTTTGAACCTGGTTTCTTCGGCAGTGCTATAAATATCGACTTGCATAGGTCGTCTGGTATTATTCCGCTGTTATAAATTTCGTTTATTATGTTGGTAATCTTTTCTATGCCATATTCTTCTAAGGCTGTCAGCAGCTCTATCACTATGCCATCTGGGCCAGGTGCTTTATTTCTGTTCATTTTGGCCATTGCAGCTTCCACTTCAGATTTTAGTATTTCCGGTCCATCCATCTCCTTGTGTATTCTCGGTTGTTCTCTCTTGTTGCCAAAGAGATCCTTTATGTATTCTTCCCATCGCTGGAGTATTTCCTCTTTCTCTACTATGATTGTCCCTTCCTTGGATTTTATGCATCCTGTTGAGGAACAGGTTTTTTGTCCTGTCAGTTCTCTTATCTCTTTATGCATTTCTGCTTTGTTGTTCCTGCTCAGTCTCTCTACTTCTGCACATTTGTTGTTGAGCCATTCCTCTTTGGCTTGTCTGCATTTGTTTCTTATCTCCCTGTGGAGTTTTTTGTACTCTGCTCCGTGTCTTGGTGTTATTTTTTGTCTCCTTTGCATCATGTGGAGGATCTCTTCGGTCATCCACTCATTTTTTCTTCTGCGTCTGGTTTCCTTTGGGGCTATGTTGTTCGCTGAGGTCACCATTGCTTCTTTTAGTGACTCCCATTTTGAGTATCCTTTTCCAATTTGTTCTTCATATTTCTTTTTTACGCTGTTATTATATTCTTTCTACCGGGTGAGATCATCCTCTAGTGTGTCGTATTGCAGTCTTGGTGTTATGCTGGGTTTCTTCAGTCTTCGGAGTTTCACTTTTAGTTTGCAGATGACTGGGACGTGGTCACTTCCGCAGTCAGCACCTGGGTACGTTTTGCATTGGACTACTGCATTCCTGAATCTCTTGTTTATAGTTATATAATCTATTTGGTTCTTCGTGTCCCCTCCTGGGCTTCCCCATGTCCATAAACGTCGTGGGTGTTCTTGGAACCAGGTGTTAGTAATGACCTGGTCATTGGCTGAGCACCAGTGGATCCATTTTTCTCCTCTTTCGTTGCGCTCTTCTAGTCCGAAGTTGCCGTTCGTGTCTCCTTCTCTTTCTTTACCTACCTTTGCATTTAGGTCCCCCATTATTATCCTGACTTCTTGGCTTTTGCACTGAGCCTTAGCACTGTCCAGTATTGAATAGAATGATTCTATTTCGTCCTCTGAGCTTTGAGTTGTTGGTGCATAGACTACTATAATAGCTATATTGAGGGGCCTTCCCCGCAGTTTAACCAAGAGGACTCTCTCTGACAGTTGCCAGTATCCTAGTACACATCTCTAATGGAGATTTCAGTAGCGACACCCACAGGATAATATATGCAGGAGGAAAAAAACACGAAAAAGGGGTCGCGTTAATACTAAATAGAGGACTATTTTTCATAATCTATGTTCATTTTTAGGATGTTAATCAAAATGCATGCATAAAACCGTTTTTACACAATAATATTTTTTGCTATATTAAAATGTGCAAACTACTTTCTGATCTATTCATAAATTGCAAAGATTAGTGGTGAAGATTTTTGTAAGTTCTCATTGTATAGACTTTAATTTTTGACCATAGAAAAGTTGACAGGGTAACTTCTTGACATCTGGGGAGATGATCCCAGCATGGCATACCACTGTAAATTAACTAAAAACCATATACAAGCTTTGTGAGATAAATTCATTGGACAGAACTGTTCAGATGTCATTGGTGGTTAGGCAAGCATAATGCCACAAGTCATCGTAACTAAGTTTGAGCACATTGGTCTGATCATGCCAGATTATATGCTCTTTTCCACAAACTGTAACTAAGATCTGCTCAGTATAGTTGTTGTATAAACTACAGGTTGGCTCTGTGGGTGCTGAAGAAATGCAAATTCGAAACATATAATTGGAGTAGATAGATCTATCTTAATTGGAGTAGATAGATCTATCTCTTGCCCGGTTTACACTCCACCCACATCTATTGAACAGGTTAAGAGGCTCATCCCTTGTTCCCTGTTTAGGACGTGGTTTCCAGCTTTCTCTTTTCAAATCTTCTCACTATTACGTAGCCCCCTGCACATCAGTGGCGTTACCGCCTTGCTCGGGATGATACGATTAAAAAAAAAAGTATTCAGATATGAGTGGCCTGCCATACAGAAAAGCTCATATAGGACGGATTAAAAAAATTTAAAAAAAAAAACATTATATAGATGCTGTTTTTATAGATAAAGTGGATTTTGAATTTGAGCAGCACTTATTAATTGTTTAGTTAGGGGAGAGGTAGATTACATTGGAAAATTATAAATGCAAGCTTCCGTTTGAAGCAAGTTGTAAAGAATTTATTTGCTTCGGGTTTTTTTCCTTTACTTTCATATTCATCAATTATTTCTTTCATTTTAATTTGTCTTCACTTTTTCTTCTTTTGCTGTCTGTCCTTGTCAAACAGTTTCATCTCTTTCTCTTAAAAGGCAGGTGTTGTCAAAAGAATATCTCATAAAAAACTTAACTGAAATTAATTAAAATTTTCTCCTAAGGCTAATTGGTGAGAAAGGTAACTGTCTCAGGTGCTGTTATAATGAGTTATCCAAAGTATCTTTTATATTCTATAACATAAACTCCTTTCAAATAACCAAATGATTGATTCGAACAAGTAGTTCCCAGCAGGGCTATAGCTGATGCTAAAAAAACACTGGGCACAAAGAAAATTGCCCGGATTTATTAGTTGACAATGTGACGACATCATCAGTGTCATCTGTTTCCAGAAACTATGATTTTTGCAGATTTTTTCGGTTATTCCAATGGAAATTAGGCACAAAACGTGAAGAAAAGCAGGAAATCGAGTTCGGACTTTCTGAGTATAACCAGTCTTTTTTCCCAAAATTAATAAATAAACAAACAAACATATTTTTACTGCGTTCGTTCGGATGTTTTCTTCATTTTTCTTTCTTTCTTTCTTTCTTTCTTTCTTTGTGAATTGTTTAGTTTGATTTCTGATGAAGACATTTTTCCTTGCCTGGATTTTCACTATGATTGCACGGATCGGCCCGGTGCCTGGTAGTCAGATACGGCCATGGTTCCCAGTTAGTCCATGATTGACTGATTCATTTTCTATGGCTTTTCAAAGTTGCTGGTTATTTTAAGCAAAAAAATATTTTTAGATTGTATTTTTTTGAGATAATAATGATTAATACAAGTCTTATTAATTAACCCATAGCCGGGGGGGTTAAAAGTGGGACTCATACCTTTTCCAATGATATTTGCTTTTAAGTGAATATAACAAACCCAAATGGAACTGGAACTCAGCTCTCTAATTAATAACTTCAGGCTATTATCCATTACACAAGCCATACATCCAAACTTGCAGGACCAAGTGGTCATCCATCAAGGTGCTGATGTTACTTAAGTTTGGTGAATGTATGAGTCAAATCAAGAGAAGACAAAAATTAATGAAAAATAATATTTTATCCAGATAACACTACACTGCATATTTCTTTGGCAATCAAGAAAACCAGCTTTAAAAGAATTTTATTTTTTTCTCCTACAAGTTCTTTTTAGGTAACCAAATGATCACCCCAAGCAAGTACCATTGCCAGCTAGTTAAAAAACTTCAGTAATTAGTTGTTAAAGCTTGACTGGATTCTTTCAAGTCATCTGCCATATTCCAAACCGTCTGATTACCATTTATTTCAGTCTTTATAGAATTCGCTTAACAAAAATTCTAATTCCTCAGAAAAATGCAGAAAGCCCTTAGAGTAGTCTTATGGATTTTAGTAAAGAAATAATGTAGATCTTCTTCTTCTTCTTCATGTGTCATATCCCTTCAGGACATAGGCGATCATGGACTTCCACTTGGCTCTGTCTCTTGTCGCTTTTGTAGAAGTCAAATAACTTACCTTTCAACATGGTGGTCTTCTTTTGTCTCCCTGTAGGAAGGTGAACATTCAAGATTGTGAGACTCACCTTCCTGATGTTTCCAACTAGCGTCCAGTTGGCAGACAAAAATAAACAGGGTTGGAATTGAATACATGTCCCTATGTGGCCCAAAGACAAATGGTGGATATTGTGCTCAATATTTATGGAGCTCAATTTACACACTGAAATTATCAGCCAATCCCTGCTTACAGAATAGACTTGCCTGTAACAAAATGGAATCTCTCAGGTTATTATTTAAACCACCTACCAATTTGCCCTGGTGGTTTTTTGGTCAGTTGGACTCAACTTCTATTCTAGTTGATTACTGGCTGGTTGTTCTATAAGATTCCTACAGCTTTCAATAACTTTTCTCTTGGTATTTCTTCTAAGCCCTGCTTCGTCAATCATTTGCTCAGACCTAACAAGTACATCTCATGCTGCTTTTCCCTATCTCTTCTTCCATTTATCTGACCAGTGAGTATCAAGTTCTCCAGGCCTTCTTTCCTCATTACGTGTCCCAGGAACCACATTAATCTCTTCCTGGGATTTATTATCAGATTCCTTCTCGTTTGCATCCTTTCCAACACTTCATCATTGCACATGTGCTCTGTCCATACTATCCTCAGCATCCTTCTGTAAAACCACATTTCTGCTGCTTCAAGCCTCTTCTTCATACAGAAGGACAAATATCACATATCCAGCACTCTTAAAAAATGGTTTCTAGTGAAAAAATCTTATAGGTTTTAGTGAGGGTCATCCTTCTTTGAACCATACATATAAGCGCTACAGAAGTAAAAAGAACTCTACCAAAAAACAGAAACTACATTGTTTAGCTTAGTTTTGAGACAAGACTGTACGTATGGGGCATTGAACTCAATACTTGATCGTAATGGTCCACTAGTTTAGCTAAGTAACCATTACCAAATGCCAAGGTGCCAGTGTTATTAACTAAACTTATTTTAGAACAACACCTTAAGTGTGGGGCACCCAGTAAGGATCAAACTTACAACTAATAGAAATGGTAAACTAGACAACATTGCTAGCTATTATTCCATCCCAAGGCACCCATATATCGTACTAATTATGAAAACATGTTGACAAATCCCCTTAATGGAACCGAGTTTTTGCCTAAATACCAGTGACACTTGTACCTCCTTCAATAATACTTCACTGCTGGGGCAATTAAAATTTGTTTAAATCAGATTAATTTTTACTAAAACCAATTCAGAATAAACACAGCTTGTCTCTATCAATTTACAGTTTATAATGGCCAATACCAACATCAAATCCCAAACTAAACAATTTTGTTGCACATCCTTTCAAAAACACTCACAGATTATTTCTACTCCAGTCATCACTCTTAGGTGTATTTATTTTATAATAGGAACAAGTGTTGAAATGTTGTAAAATTTACCAAATGAACTCATGTAATATATTTAATAAATATGATGAATATCCAAAAAGTTTATAGAAAATGCATGTGTTAAGAAAACTAAGCCAATATTTTGATATTTTTTGCAGCAAAGTAAACTTGGACTTACAAGTAAGAACTGGACATTTTTCGGGGTAATAGATTCAAGTTTAAGCCTATTTAACAACAGCTTTTTTCAAGTCAAACAAATCCTGTTAAAATTGAAAAAAGAACAAGTGTTAAATGTATAGTAAAACTTGGTTTGGAAATAGAGGACGTTATTGGTGTTTTGAGAAAAGTTTATGAAAAAAATAGCAGTGATTTACAAATTGATAAACCATTTCAAAGAAAGATGAAGTTTACAGACAACAGTAGAAATAATAGCTAACACCCAGCATATTTCTGTTGTTTCTGCCTGCAACATTTTACTTGGAAAATTGAAGTTGAGCAAATTTTCTGCTTCTTGGGTACCAAAAGTAATGCACCCAGACAAGAGTGACATTTTCAATGGAACTTTTAAACAAATGTTATCAAAATCATGAAGTTTTTTCAGAGGTGATTTTTAACTGAGGATGAAACTTGGCCCAACCTTGAATTCTGATGATATTATGCTAGTTGACTTTTCAAATGAAAAAAAGACAGTAATATTTACTTATTACAAATTTATTTCTTATTTTCTACTTTTAACTTTTTTTAAAAATGACATCCATTTTGCAACCATTAATGGTGTAAAAAAGGCTACTTTTACAGGGTTACATTCTGAGAACCATCAGTTCTTGAATGTTTTTATGATTTTGGTATCACAGTATTTACATTATTCAGACTATTGTCCCTCTCTTTGTTGCCATTTGTCTGATGTTTTGGCTGTTGTACACTTCTCCGGGTGCTAGGTATTTTGAACCGAACCCTTTATTACAATCACTGGAGTATATGAACTACATTCCTTGCATAGTAGTGCCTCTTCTGGAAGCCATGGGTTATCTCCCTCTAACTCTGTAAGTGACTTGTTCACCTCTGCTGTAGCCTGGTATTGAACTCACAACTCTTTGGGTCAAGTGACAGGAACTAACCAACATCTATATCCACTGGGCCATCTGTTCTTAAAGACAAAATTCACTTTTTCTTATCCTTAAGGACACATGGCCCAGTGGATATAGACATTGGTTAGAATAATGCAGTATATGAAAAATCTAACACATGAATTGAATAAAGGGTTCAGTTTTAAAATGCCAAAAAAAGGTTATAACTGAATAACAACAGACATCTGAAGAGTACATTAGCTGAAATAGTGTGAGTATAACAACCAAGATGAAAATGCTTGTCTGAATAGCAAAGCATGTAGTAACGGTAATTCCTTATCTTGAATATTTCAACATAAATAATGAAAGAAGACTGGAGAGTACAACAACAAGAAATGGTGTAAGTATAACAATCAGGATAATCTTCCTGGCCTAAATAACATTGCATATAATAATGATAATTGCTCATCTCAAATATTCCAACATGAATAATGAATTGAGTTTGAATTTTGTTTAATGGCATATCAACCTTTGTGGGTTATTTAATGCCAAAAAGCTCGGGTTTTAAGGTATTTTTTTTAATGTTTGGTTATAGTTAGATTGATTTAGTCAGATTCTAATGAAAATTTTTTTGCTTTTATTCTTTTATATTTTAGAAAACTGAAAATCTCTTCTAGTTTTGTATTCAAAAGCATTTTGCTGAGGATAATTTTTTTTCAAAAATGTGTTATGGTAACAATTTTCTCTTCAAAAATGTATTGTTGGTAATATTTTTACTTAAAAAATGTATAATTTCCTATAAAAGTATATTTTTTGTATATATTTCTATAAAAGTGTATTTTTATACTTTCATAATGTTTTGACCCCAGTTTGGGGGTTAACTATTTGCCTATAGCTGGGACCCTAACAGGTGCTACCACTCTGGGTCAGAGTAGACCTGAGAACAACAGCAATTAAGAGGTTGTTCCTCACAACCTCCCAATCAGAGGACTTGTTGCCAGATGCAGTTTACCGTCATGCCCAGGACCTGAATAATGAAGAAAGGCTGGTGAGTACAACATCCGAATAAGCGTGAGTATACTAACCAAGATTAAAATGTTGGTCTGAATTGCAAAGCATGTCATAATGATAATTCCTTATCTCAAATATTTTCAGATGAATAATAAAAGAAGGCTGAAGAGTATAACAACCAAGATCGTTTGAGTATAAGAACCAAGATGAGCATGCTGGTCTGAATAGAAAAGCAGGTCAAATTCAAAATCCATAAAAGAATCTGCAATGTTATAAGTCCTGAACTGACATCTTGGCTAAAATCACTTTCCCACTAGGATAATATGACTTACCTGTGCCATTTCTAGAAATATTTTCATAGCAGTTGTTCTAATGAGCTTTCCTATTTTGGTATCTCAATCTCATAAATTGTATAGTACTAGATTGGCAATTAGGTCTTATCAATTTGCATTTAAAATAGCTCAATGAAACCATAAGTTCTATTCTCAAATCTCCTTTCTCACACTTCCGGCCTGTGAAATTATTTTCCGGCTTCTTGTTTTCCTGTTAATTCTTTTTCTTCTTCTTCTATGTGCTATATCCCTTCAGGATGTAGGCAATCATTGTCTTCCACTTCTCCCTTTCCCTGGTAGCTCTCAGCATGCTTTCTCCTGTTACCCCACCCAAACCCCACTCTGCCATCCACCTGCTCAGACCCTTCAAATATATTATCCACTGCTTTCCCCTGTCTCTCTTTCCTTCTATCTGACCTGTGAGTATCAGATTCTCCAAACCTTCCTTCCTCCTGTTAATTAACATCTCCAAAATATTTAAATGTAACTTTAATCACTATCTTCCATCTTCATGGATCCTGTTCTTTTATTGTTCTTTCTCCTCACTAATTATTTCTTGTTTTCTCTTACTATCCCATTGTGTCTTAGAGGCTTTTTTGCCTTCTTTAGGTTGAAATGATTTTTTTAAAAAATTCCAACATAAAAAAATATAAGACTGCTGAAATGGTGTGAGTATAGCAACAAAAATGAATAGGCTAGCCGGAATAGCAAAGCATATTACAATAATTCCTCATCTCAAATATTTTATCATAAATAATGAAAGAAGGTTGAAGAGTATAACAACCAAAATGGTGTGAATACAATAACCAAGAAGATCTGAATAGCAAAGCATGTAATAATGATAATTCTTTATCTCAAATATTTCAACATAATAATGAAAGAAGGCTGGAGAGTATAACAGCCTTAATGGTGTGAGTAAAACAAGCAAGATTTGCATGCTGGTTGAATAGCAAAGCATATAATAACAATGATAATAATGATAATAATGATAATTATTATGAATTATCATAATAATAATAATAATAATAATAATTCATCATCTAAAAACTTTTGATAATTTTAGTTCAAGTTCAAACTGAGCTTTTACATTCACTTTCTCACAAATACCCTTGTGATGGGTAGGAATCTTCTCCCTTAAGCTATAGATGAAAATGCTTTGCAGGCTTCTCTCTCTACTCATGATTGGTGGCCAGTTTAGGATGTAGACACCTTTGAATTCAAAAATATATTTAGCTCAGGCAAAGCACAAACTAAACATCCATGAAAAATATTATGGAGTTCACAATTAAGTGAGGTACAAAGTTTTAGACACGATGATCTCAACTGCTGTCAGTAAGTTAGGTTTGAGGTGTTCTTTCATTTTCCTTTTACCAATTTTACTCTTTTGTAATAAATCTTAAATTTATATTTATATAAAAAATAATTTTCAAATAAATACATAATTTTAAGCCTCATCAAACAGTACCAATGAGAGAAGTTCAGTTTTCTCTAGTGTTAATATGATGCAATGCGAATTTGAGTCAATCATTATTCGAAGGCAGCAGTTTTAATCATGGATGAAACAAATAAAATGAAAAATATCGGAGATGAATGAGAATTTGCTGGTAATCTTTCCAAAAGGATTCATTTATTCAGACAATTTGTCTCAGTAAGGACCGTCATTCAGTGCTGATAATTCATTCTTCAGATAATAAAAACAATGACTTTTACTGTTGCAGACATTAACTTCTTCACTGTCATTATTGCTATGATTAATAGTATTATTACTGTATTTTCTATCAGTCTTGAGATGGCTACTGCCATCAAAAATGAAGAAAAGACTTTCTTTTTACTGTAAAAAAAAAAAGGATAAAAAGGTAATTGAATAAAAGAAGGATAAAAAAAATATCCCAAATTGGATGAAAGACAAATCTTTGACAATTTTCAAAAGGAAGATTTTTGAAAGATTTTCAACAAAGAATTTCATTTCTCTGAAATATTAAGGAGAAGGAGAAAAAAATAAATAGAAAAAGCAAAAACTGAAAGAAGAGAAAGCTCTTAATCGAAAGAACTTTTACGATTCCTACCTCAGCTTTTTGACTCAGATTCATTGAAAATGACATTAGGAAGAGGAAATAAGAAAAAAAGAAAAAACATAAAAAATATTAAGACATCTTAAATGTTAAGGAAAAGAAAGAAAGATATTAAAATTGAACAGAAAAATTGGAAGCCATTTTATGACAAAGATGAAGTAGACAGATTTAGTTAGTTTTTAAATGTGAAATAATTACTGTAATTTAGCAGCAATAACAATTCAATGTACATATAAATTTGATTTAAGAATATAAGCATAGGTGAGTTTTTATATATATATATATATATATTAACACAGTATATTTAAGAAGCAATTTTTAATTTAAACATGTTTTATTAAATAGAAATGACATGAAACGTCTGTTAAGTCTTTTGGTGCATTTCTCTTTATGTTAAATTAGTCATTTCATGTTAACTTGTAACTTGTAAAGGAACTTGATGAAATTATGTTATATTCTGAGTACTTTTGGCCATCATGGGTCATTTCCAAGGAAAGAAGGTAGAAGTGGAAAGTTTTTTGTTAATCTCAATGAGTTTCTCCCCTTGGCAACTCTTTATCTGGAAAAGGGGGTGTTACTTGGAAGGGGCTGAGCAGGTATTTTAGACATAGCACTCATGTGAAGAATGAAGGAATCTGAATAGAACATTCTCTTTCCATTACATGTCCGAGTTCCTATAATTTTCTTTTTTTTTTTAATCATTTCACCCCAAGCAAGGCATTTCATTGCCACTGTTGTGCAGGGGATTACATAGGGGAAAGTGATGAGAAAGAGTGGTTAGGGGGTTACATAGGGGAAAGTGATGAGAAAGAGTGGTAAAGGGGTTACATAGGGGAAAGTGATGAGAAAGACTGGTTAGGGGGTTGCATAGGGGAAAGTGATGAGAAAGAGTGGTAAAGGGGTTACATAGGGGAAAGTGATGAGAAAGACTGGTTAGGGGGTTGCATAGGGGAAAGTGATGAGAAAGAGTGGTTAGGGGGTTACATAGGGGAAAGTGATGAGAAAGAGTGGTAAAGGGGTTACATAGGGGAAAGTGATGAGAAAGACTGGTTAGGGGGTTGCATAGGGGAAAGTGATGAGAAAGAGTGGTTAGGGGGTTACATAGGGGAAAGTGATGAGAAAGAGTGGTTAGATATAGGGTTTGAATTTACATTGGTAGCAGTGCACATCGATTAACACAATGGGTTTCAAATTTATTCCACCACCTATTTTAAACACACATAAACACAATATTTAGTAAAATGATATGCAAGTTTGGTAACTTGCTCCCTGCATCGACAAAATTTTGCCACAAACCCATAGTATTTTCATCCCTGAAAGTAAAAGCCAGAAAGACCACACTAGAATTAGAAATTATCACATTACTTGATATATGTGTCGTTCGAACAACAGAATAACATGTCAATAGGCGACTACCTTATTAACTTTGATCATCAGTTCACAAAACTAAAGAATCCCAAAATACAATTACCAGAGCTGGTACTTGCCTATAGAGCATTAAAAAAGGTGAAGCAGACACCTGAGAATGAGTAGCTATCAAAAGCAACCATTGGTGAATTAACACTGTCTGCAAAGTCAAAAACTCCATAAAAATTATGCACAGAGAGTTTTCATCAATAAATACTCCACCAGTTGTGATAAAGAGGGATATCTATCATGCCTATAATGAAAATAGCCAGGAAGACATTAATAAAGTATATTATGTTCACTTGTCAAACTGACGTCCTTCTTGGTTTTCCATTTGGTGAGATAGTAATAACAGTGGTAGAAGAGGATGTGAGAACAAAATTCCAGTATCTACTGACAAAAGTTCAGGCTTGTTTGAGCCTGAAAGCAATACCACCATATATTTCAAATGTGGCTACAAATTTAAGTCAAGTTATACCTGTCCATATGCTGATAGCACCAGTTATAAGCAGGATAAAAGTCAAAAGATCGACTACATATGTGTAGCTAACATCCTGCTAATGAGTCGGCAAATGCAGGAAGACAATAGTCAAACCTTTTGGGTGAGACACTTGGTTCAGCCATCCTAGACAGTGGTGCTTCTGCAACTGTTTGTAGGACTACATGGTATGTGTGTTTTCTGAAAACCATTCCTGTACAACATCAACAAATAACAAATGTCCGAGAAGAACTAAGACCTTACAAGTCTAACAATGGAAAGAAACTAATAGTAATTTTCATAGCTCCTTTATCACGTGTTGTTGCCAGCACTGATGACAGTATTGTTACTGATATTGTGGACTCAGATATCCCACTTTTATTAAGCAAAAATACCAGGAAAAGAGCAAAGACATGTCTTATAATTTTGAAAATAAAAGTGTTACAATGCTTAAAAGAATAGTTTGACTGTGGTTTACCTGATCTGGTCACTATCACATCCCTATTACCAGACCTCAACCAGATCATGGTAAGTTTAATCAAATACTTTTCATTGAAGAAATTAATACCAAAAACAAATAAAAAAATAAGAGTTGGAACAAAATTACATAAACAATTCAGCCATCCAAGTCGTAAAAAGTAATTAAGAATAAAGGAATCAAAGACTCTGAATTCGCATGAAATATGCATCTGGACCAACACCCATTGTTGTGCTCACATTAAGATCATAATCTAATGAAAGCATTGCCAAGGCCTCTGATTGGGAAGTTGGGAGGAACATGAAACCACTTCTTAACTGCTGTTGTTCCCAGGTCGACCCTGACCCAGAGTGGTAGCACCTGTTAAGGTCCTGGCTATAGACAAATAGTTAACTCCCAAACTGAGATCAAAACACTGTGAAAGTATAAAAGTAAACTTATAGAAATGTATACATAAAAACAGACTTTTATAGAAATATATACATAAAAATTGACTTTTATTGAAAAACATGCACTTTTGAAGGAAAGATATTATGAACAGTACATTTTTGAAGGAAAAAATAATTATCAGCAATATATTTTTATTACAAAACTAGAAGGCATTTTCAGTTTTCTGAAATTAAAAAAAAACATTTTTCATCAAAATCTGACTAAATCAAACTTCTCACTGTAACTGAAATGAAAAAAAATACCTAAAAACCATACCTTTTTGGTATTAAATAACCCACAGATGTTGATATGCTGTTAAACAAAACTCAACTTCAAAGCATTGCCATGGATATAAAAAAATGAATAAAAAAATATTGCATATAATTGATCATGGTACAAGATACATGTTGGAGTGAGGATTCCAAGTAGGGAAAGTTCTGACTGTCTTAGTGCTATATTTACACACTGGATAGTATATTTTGACACTCCAAGATCTGTCTTCACTGACAATCATTTAGGGACATTGTGCAGAATTTGAATATTGCAATATGCACTACTGCTGATGAAAGTATGGAGCAATGGTTTGAATGAACAACACAATGAGATAACCATTGAAGACACAAGTTGTAGTTTTAATATATCACTTGCATGGGCTATAAGTGCCAAAAATACACTCCACAGGATTTATGGTTATAGTCTTAACCATCTTGTCTTTGGCAGGAATCCCAACTTGATTTCATTAAATGACAAACTCTCTTCATTAGAAGGTATTTCTACCAGTGAAGTTGTTGCAAATACCGCCATGCAATGCATGCTGCTAGGAAACATTTCATAGCATGTGAGTCTTCAGAAAAACTAAGACACACACTTCGTCAACAAGTTTGAACAAATATAGTACAATCATACAAGAATGGTGATACTGTTCATATGTTGAACATAAAATGAAACATATGTGATATGTTTAGTCCAGGAACTGTTATAGAGTAAGAGCGTATTAAACATGGCCGTACATATGTGAGAGTGCATCCATCTCATTTAGTCCCATACCCTGAAACATATCTAGCTAAGTTCTGAAGATGATACAATACTGGAAATGACATCCAACTCCTTACAAAAGGCCTGATAAAACTCCAAAAGGAAGAGAATGATACAAATGAAGAAAGCCCAAATGAAAATATTGAACACCATCAGACTGTGACTGCAAGAAACGCAGACCACCAAGGATAACTACATTCTTAAGAAAATTGAGCTCACAAAACCTAGACAAACTATTAAATTTAAGCTTGATGATTCAGAATGGAGAAAACTGAATGTCTTAAGTAGAACAGGCAAAGCATCAGGTAGAAACAAACTCTTAATGAATGTAATTATAGAACAAGGTAAATATTTTTGACTAGACTTAAAGTAGTCCAGAAATCAAAGAAAAAAAAATTCCAGATAGTTTTGACAAACCTAGAACACTTAAAAATTTTTGTCTTTAGTGATGCTTCTTTTGACAGTTTGACTGATGATGGATCAGAAGGAGGGTATATACACATTTTGGTAGGAATCAGTTATCCTCCTGCATGAAGTATCAGAATGGCAAGTAAGTGAGGTTGAGCAAACAAGAGAAAAGCATTTTTTTGTGATGAGATAAATTATGATTTCCTCCTCAAATGATAATCTAGCAAGAAAGAAGGAGCTTCAAAGTTGGGTTGAAAATAAAGTTTACAGACAAATTTTTGACTAAAGTCAACCCAAGATATTTACAAGAAAAAATTGCTTGCAATGTAAGAAAAGTTTCTCCCATCTGCTCTAAAGAAAGTTTATGCATTCATTGGGAATAATGGCATCTAACCATTGAATGTGCAAATCCATGAACATAAAAACTGCATTTCATTCTATAGAGTAGACAGTCTGATTGGTTTATTTGGATTCTTCAAAAGAGGTTAATATACCTCAAGGTTATATTTGAAAGCTCACTAAAGTTGTATATGGTCTGACTGATGCTTCAAGATCCTGGTACCTGACACTCAAAAATTAATTAATTAAATTAGAAGTGAGTTTCAAAATATGATCAGGTAATATTGATATGGCTTTTTGGAAACAAACTTGCAAGATATAATTGCTGCCCATGTTAATGATTTCTGCTTTGCTGGAACATAAATATTTTAGACCATAGTTAGAGACAAAATTTGTCAACCATTCAAAGTCAGATCTAAAGAAGTTGCCAAATCCCAACATATAGGATTAAACAATGAAAAATAGAGATAATATCAAAGTAGAAGAAAATGAATATGTAAAAAAGTTAACATATATCCTAGTAGAAATAGGTAGAAATTTGAAAGACACCATATTCACAACAGAAGTAACAGAGATATGGCAGCTGATTGGTCAATTTAAGTGGCTAGCCACCCAATCAGGTTTCATCTAAGTTATTATGTTAGTGCATTAAATTCTGTATTTAAAAATAAAAAATGTAGAATGTATAAAACAAGCAAACAAAGTAGTGAAGAAATCAAAAAGGAAAATTCCCAGATAGACATTCCAGATTTAGGAAACCTAGAACACTTAAAAGTTATTGCCTAAAGTGATGCCTTTTTAGCCAATTTGACTTATGGTGAATCACAAGGAAGGTATATACTCATTTTGGTAGGAAGTACCAATAGATATATGCCATTGCTGGGCAATGAAAACATATTAGAAAAGTCATCAGAATTACTCTAACAGCAGAAAAAGTAGCCATGGTTGATGCAGCAGAAGTATGTCTTTTTATAGGAATCTTTTATTAGAACTTTTGCAACTTGAAGATGATAATGAAAATATACAAATTAGATATAAAACTGACAATTCTTCTCTCTATGGTAAATTCATCAACACAGAATTTGGTTAAGAGACTTTGCATAGAAATGGCTATTTTGAGAGAAATGATTTAAAAGAAATTGCCGAAATCTCTTGGATACCAACTGATGTAGAAGCTACAAATTTGTTGACAAAGAAAAGAGTACCGTCAGTTCTGATTCTTGGGTTTTTATCAGAACCTAATGAATCCACTGTTTAATGAATTTATATTTTTTGATATTTTTTCAGGTTAATATATGTGGTTTCCGGCTTTCTCTTTTCAAATCTTCTCACTTTGTTTCTTTTTCAATTGGAGTAGATAGATCTATCTATTGCCCGGTTCACACTCCACCCACGTCTGTTGAACAGGTTAAGAGGCTCATCACTTGTTCCCTGTTTAGGATGTGGTTTCCAGCTTTCTCTTTTCCAATCTTTTCACTATTACATAGCCCCCTCCCTGCACATCAGTGGCATTACCGCCTTGGCCTTGTTCAGGGTGATACAATTAAAAAAAAAAAAATATATATATATATATATATATATATATATATTCAAATATGAATATCTATAAAAAATAGTGTTAAAAACAAATAAATTCAAATATCTCAGTTGTTTATACATTTAATAAACCTCTGGAACTTCCCATAACATTGTCTGTTTAGATTTTTGTTTACATTAAGATAAACTGACAGAGCAGAGATGAATATTACAAGAAATTGAATATTTGTGCTTACAATGCTTCATTTGGCTTTGTTTAGACTGTGAAATCATTTGTGATTGAGTGGTTTATGATGTGTCAGATCTATTGAAGTCTTCTCCTGTGTTGTTAGAGGTTAAAGATTTGATCCTGCTGAATGACCCATTTTCCTCACAAAATTGCTCAAAAATATTCAGGCTGGTAGATATATATAAATATACAGTTTAAATCAAAACAGAGTCTCTACTCAAATATAGGCATCTATTAAAAATAATGTTCAAACAAAAAAATTAAATATCTATATCTGATACTGAAAATAAAAAGAACTGTTAATCTTCACAAGTTACTTCCCTTGGAAATTGAATACTCTTCAGTTGGGAAAAGAGTGGCTTATTAGGAAGGGGCTGATCGATTATTTTAGATAGAGCACACTTATGAAAAATGAAGTAGTCTGAATAAACCATTTTCTTTCCCTTACATGTCTGAGTTCCTTTAATATTAATTTACATTTTTGTTGTTAATGATCCAGAATTTTCATTGAATGTGGGTTCATGACCTTTAGTTGTACTAAAGACTTATAGAGTCCAGTTGTTAAAATGACATGTCAATGGTATTGGTAAGATTTGCCATTTCAATGTTAAGGGTAAGATTTGCCATTTTGCTAAATTTAAAAATTCAATATTTACTGACAAAACAGCCAGTGTTACGTCTTTATTATATTTTTCTAAAATCTTTCACTAAAAGTAGTTTGTCAGAAAAATAGGTTTTGTTTGCTGTGTGGCTACTTACCTTCTTTCATTATCCTCATTTTGTAAATCTAGCTGAACATTTAGTATACTTTTCATTTTCTAAAATCAGAACAAATTGAATAGTTTTTGGTTTATATATATATATATATTGGGGAAGAATACCCAGGTGAATAAAGATAGAAAAGCAAGAACATCACTTAACTGAGAAATCAAACAAAAATGAAAAAGAAAAACACCAGAATAATTTATACATGTGCCCCAAAAGTGTTCATATATATATATATATATATATATATAGTCATCCGCAGACATATGTCTATATATATATATATATATATATATATATATATATATATATATATATATGCCATTTCAGTCAGGTTTCAATCCTGGGTTAAAAGCAATCGGAGTCTAACCGTACTGATGAGCTGTGATACAGCGAAACAGATCTGTCTGCAGATGACTATATATATATACACACACTATATTTTCATGAGGTAGTTCCATTGACACTGTCAGCACTCTGCCTTTGGGTGGAGAGCATTAATCCATTTAATCCAGTCGTGGCTCTGCCAAAGGATAGAGTCACGAGTGGGCAAAATTAGACAGCTATTTTTGGCTGGGCTATATGGCCTGGAGGTTCCACATAAAAATGGCCTTGTGCCGCATTTTACACTAGTGGGAGGGCAAATAAATACTGTATATATATATAATTAAAATTATCCGGGACTGCAGGAAATCAGTTATAATCCACAACAACGAACAGGGGACTAAGAACTCAAAAGAGAACTTTGATTTATCCATGGGTGCACTGGATTCAGCAGAAGCTTCGGATTTAACTGGATTATTCTTACTGTACAACTTAACTGCACATAAGAAAATATAAACGAGCAGGATAGGACTGTATCGGGACGACGGACTGATGATAATTGATAAATCTACTGGAGGTAAGGTTGATAAAACCAGAAAATTAATCCATAGAGTTTTTAAATCCTTTGGCCTTAACGTAGTAATTAACCACAATATCAAGCAAGTAGACTTCCTAGACATAACATTAGACCTAGCATCAAACACTTTCCAACCTTACATGAAAAACAACGCTAACTCAATATATATAAACCCCAACTCTAATCACCCACCATCCATTATTAAGCACATCCCATCATCATTTGAACATCGCATTAACACACACTCATCCAACAAAGAGATATTTGATAAGCACAAGGTAATTTATAATAGAATCCTCAATGAAAGCAGGTATAAATCATCAAAAATCAGTTTTGTGGAGAAACTCAAAAGTCCAAAAAGCAGAAACAGAAGCAGGAAAATAATATGGTATAACCCTCCATTCAACCAATCAGTTAATTTCAAGCTGGGACATAAATTTCTTAAATTAGTAGAGAAGCACTTTCCCAAAAATAACCCTCTGAGCAAAATCTTTAATAAAAATACCATAAAATTAAGCTATAGATGTTCCAATAATCTAGAAAAAATAATAAAAATGCATAACACCAAAATATTAAAAATACACAGTAAAAATAAATCCAACATTAATACAAGTCCGTCACATGATAACAACCTCTGTAACTGTAGAAACCCCAACCAATGCCCGATGGCCAATAAATGTCTAACGAAATCTCTGATATATATGTGTTTGATCTCATCCTTAGAAAATCCTAAAGATGAAAAAATATATATTGGGAATACCATGAACGTATTTAAAAAGCGCTTTTACAATCACCTCTCATCCTTCAACAACAAAGAAAAACAAAACATAACATCTCTCTCCAAACACTTTTGGAAATTAAAAAACGAAAATAAAACACCTAAGGTCAAATGGAAAATTCTCAAAAAAGCAAGAACAGCAAAATCTATAAAAGAACCATGCTTTCTTTGCCTTCAAGAAAAAATAGAGATCCTTAAATATATAAATAGTAACAAGCTCTTAAATCAGAGACACGAAGCCATAGTAAACTGCAAGCACATTAGGGACCTAACCCTACAACCATGCTAAGAAATACTAAGAGTTTGATTAGATATTCTCATTATAAAAGATAAAAATGCTATAGAAAAAATCAATCCAATAAATCCTCAAAGGAAAGTCTATCACTAAAGCCTACACCAATAACATTACTTGACACAATAACCTTATTTAAATACAAAAATATTCCGTACTAAAAAAATAAAAAATTAAACAAATGGCTCCCAAAACTGAAAAAGAATCAAAATTCATATATTCAAAATCAAGATTAAAAATATACTACTTCAGAATAATTATATCATACACAAAAATAAACTGTAAACACACATAAGATCTAACCCTACAATCACACTAAAAAGTACTGGAAATTTGAATAGAGATTTTTTTATTATTATTAAAGATAAAAAATGCTATAGAAAAAAAATTGATGTAATAAATACTTAAAGCAAGATCTAATGCCCGCAAAAATATCTAAATAAATAAAATATATAAAAATTGAAAAGAAATAAATAGGATTCCAAATGATAATTTATAGAAAAAAGAATATAAAAAAAATTAAGAGAAAAAACCGACCCTCTAAACTTAAAATTAAGATTAAACATACAACTTTATACAAAAAACTGATAAAACGCCAATTTGAATTTACTTCCTAAAAAATACAAATTTAGATTTCTTGAAATAACCTCGCCTAAATACAAAAATACTCCAAACTTGAATATAAAATATATATATATATATATATTTAA
>JBBBDQ010000766.1:5112500-5135812 GCA_037127315.1 Ascarosepion bandense
GGTGATCTCTTCCCCATGCTAGTCTCCTCCTTATTGGCTGGCCAAAGCAAAGGCTTCCTGGTTGCCTTGTAAAATTTTGCAAAGCAATTCATTTAGAATTATTCACTTGGCAATAAATACTAAAAAATAGTATGAAATACATAATTTTTTTAAAAAGCTGGGGTGGCCTAATAATGATGGCCAGCAGTGTATCTATGTGTTATGACCTCATAATTATGGCTTGTAGTGTATGTGTGAATTGTGGTGCAGTGGATATTGCTTTGGAACAAAAAATTGGGTAGCCAAGTTCAAATTCCAGTTGAATACATTGCATTCAGTTATGCACAAATACCCTTGGGAAAGGTATTAATCCATCTCTTCCCTCCACTTATTGGTTAAATAATAGGACAGATTTGGTTCTGTAGCCTTGGCTGGCAACCAGTCTATCACAGAAAGCAATGGCAACCTACTGCGGGATAATCTTCTGCCCAGTCAGTCATGTCTTTTTCAAGACATGATTGCCCAAAGCGTGTATCATGTATGGCACTTAACTGACTGAGTATATATACACACACACACACATATATGTGTGTGTGCGTGTGTGTGTGTATACACACACACATATATATATACACAGACACATATAGTGATGAAAAATTTAACAATGACTGAAAGTCATGCTAGCTTCATAGTCAATATTTGTTACATTGTTTCTTAAGTTTCTTGAATCTTTCCAAAATATTTTGTTGCTATTGCGTTGACATACTGAATTTTTTAGTGTGAACTTTTCAGCATCTCCTGAAAAATATGTGAAGTAAAAAAAATGGAAAACATCAAAGCTAAAGGGAGAGGGAAAAAAAAAGAAAAAGAAAGGTGAACAAATCTGAAGAGATCAAAAAAAAAAAAAAGAAGAAAAACTGGTAAAAAAAAATGTAGGAACAAGCTAGGACAAATTCTTCAGAGTCTATGAGATGAAGAATTATATGGTTCTATAGAAGGTTGCTGTCAAGACCATGGACAGAATGTGTGAGTAACGATTAAGCTTTGAGTAAAATGGAAACAAAAAAGATGGCTATAGTTAGAATTAGAAAGAGTTCAATTTTCTAGTACATGCAATAAGGAAAGAGAGATTAGAGAATTGAGCACTCATGAGGAAAACAGCAAGTAACCTACCTAAGAATCTTGTGTAAATGTATGACAGTGAGGGAGCAGGAGGAATGGTTAAAAGACAAACCTTACTAAGAGTTACAAAAGAAAGGAAGTTGTGGAGAACCATGGTTGTTCATATCCTGAAGAGATACATCTCAAAGAAGATATGCTTTGTTATTGCAACCAGCATGCTTATTTCAGTTTTTATGCTCATAATAGTTCAGCTCTTGTGCTCTCAAGAATTCTTCAGTTATCTGTCTTTGTACTTGGTAACCTTTTTAGAATTTTGAACTGTACCCTTCATTCAACCCATGAAGGTAGATTGTTATCATTCAACATTCTATGCTTAAGGGATGTTTCATATCAGTTAAAACTTGTCGGTCTTATTCATTTTTGTGTTGCTTGCTTGCTTTTTTTTTTCTTTTTCACACACTGAAACAGAATATGTGACTTTTCAATACTACCAGACCCAAAGATTGAACTTAAAACTGCTAGGGAACAAGATATGCTTTAACTCATTCTTTGATCTGTTAGGCTATGCATCTCTTAGCAGATGCAAGTTCAAGTTGTTGGTCTGGTTGTGCTGAAATGTCAGAGAGTCTAGTTCAGTGGAAGAAACAGAGAAGTGACGTAAAGATGAGTGAATATTAATTGATATAAAACATCTCTTGTGCATGAAAAGGGAATGAGAACAACCTACCCTGGAGATCGAGCAAAGGATCTGGTTTAAAATTCTCATAAGCTTATTTAGTATGAAGACAAATACCTATTAAAATGAGAAAGCAGTTTGGATTGAGAAATTGGAAAACCAAGTTCAAATTCCTATCAAGTTCATTACATTCACTCATGGGCAAATAGCATTGGGAAAGGTGTGAATCCATCTCATCTACCCATAGCTATGGGTTAAATAGTAGTATTTCCAACTGGAAAAAAATAACTGTTTTTTTTGTTTTTGTTAATCATTTCACTGCAAGCAAGGTAATAAAGGCACTAAGATGTAAGAGGTTACTGAGTGTGAGAGAAAAGAAAAACATTATTAACAAGAAAGAACAATGGAAGAACAGAAATTCAGAAGACATTGCATTTAAATTTTTGAAGATCAAAATTGACTGGAAAGCAAGAAGCCAAAAATGACTTCTACTGTTAGCATAGAACTTACAGTTAGATCTAATTAATTTTCAGTTGTAAAATGATGGGACCTTGATGCCAATCCAGTGTTGCAATTAAATTCATTAAGTCTAGGTACCATTGAAAAGGATGTGTGTTGTAGTACAGTGGATATCAGCTCAGAATGAGAAACCGGGGAGCCGAGTTCGAATTCCATTTGAATCCATTGTATTCACTTAAGCGCAAATACCCTTGGGAAAGGTATTAATCCGTCTCTTCCTTCCAGTTATGGGTTAAATAGCAGGACAGATTGGGTTCTATAGCCTTGGTCGGCAACCAGTTTACCGCAGAAAGCAATGGTAACCTACTGCGGGATAATATTCTGCCCAGTCAGTCATGCCTCTTTCGAGACATGATCGCCCAAGCGTGTATCACATATGGCACTTAACTGACTGACTGACTGACTGACCATTGAAAAAAGTTAATCTGAACAACTGTTGTGAACACAACATTCACTTGCAAAATTCAATTATTCTTATCATCCAAAATAATTTTGGTTTGAAATAAGCTTGTAAGTGTTAATAGGCCATAAAATTAACAAAAAAAAAAAAAAAGTAAAGAGAAAAGAAATCAATCAAACCAATCCCTTCATCAAATCTAAAACAAAATATACTCAAAGAACATGATTTCTTAAAATTTATAAAAATTTAAATTTTCTTTCAAATTCTTAATCTGGCATCCTTTTTTATATGACTATCAATTAGACACTCCTAGCGACAACTCTTATAACAATTTTTTAAAAACCTGATATTTATGGTCTAACCTACAGGGATAAAAAAACAAAAAAATAAAACAATGTTTATCATACAACTCTAAATTCTGAATTCAAAACTTTAAAAGATAAAAAGAAAAAAACAGTAGAGTTGGTCAGTTAAATGCCATGCGTGATACACACCTTGGGCGATCAGTCTCAAAAGAGACATGGCTGACTGGCCAGAAGATTATAGTAGGTTGCCATTGCTTTCTAAAGTAGACTAGTTGCCAGTCAAAGCTACAGAACCTAATCTATTCTATTATTTAACTCATAACTGAAGGGAAGAGATGGATTAATACCTTTCCCAAGGGTATTTGTGCATAAGTGATTGCAATGACTTCAACTGGAATTTGAACTCAGCTACCCAATTTGTTTTTCCGAGTCAATATCCACTTGCACCACAAGAGTACAAAGGCTGAAGTGTCATGAGTGCAGCAAACAAGATGAGTATCCGCATCTGAATAGCAAAGAATTCAACTGAAATTTGAACTCGGCTACCCAATTTGTTTTTCCGAGTCAATATCCACTTGCACCACAAGAGTACAAAGGCTGAAGTGTCATGAGTGCAGCAAACAAGATGAGTATCTGCATCTGAATAGCAAAGAATTCAACTGAAATTTGAACTCGGCTACCCGATTTGTCTTTCCGAGTCAATATCCACTGCACCACAATAGTACAAAGGCTGAAGTGTCATGAGTGCAGCAAACAAGATGAGTATCCGCATCTGAATAGCAAAGAATTCAACTGAAATTTGAACTCGGCTACCCGATTTGTCTTTCCGAGTCGATATCCACTGCACCACAATAGTACAAAGGCTGAAGTGTCATGAGTGCAGCAAACAAGATGAGTATCCGCATCTGAATAGCAATGCATATCGACAGAAAGTAATGGAAACAGAGACAACAGAGTGGTAGACTCTATAGCAAAGCAGTCGGGAGAAATAGATGAAAAGGCAGTCAATGAGAAATAGCAAAGTATTAAGACAGAAAAGAGAAGCAGAATGAGAGAAACAGACATTAGGAAGAGCAGGAAGAAGAAGGACTGAAGGAGGGAGAAAGTAATGATGGGGACTCATCAAGAGAGATATAAATACAACAGATAAAAGAGAGAAAACATTGCAGGAAAAAGGAAAATAGAAAGGGAGACGATCAGTAGGTTGGGGTGAATGAAAACGAACGTACAAAACAAACTTTAATCTCAAGAGATAAAATTTCTCCTCTTTCAATTTCTTTCTTGTCGAATGCATTTTTATCCCTAGCCACCATCTTGATAAAGAAAATGTTGACATTTCACCTGGCAAGGTTTTTCGGGGCTAGAATTTACAGCCATCAGTCCGTATATGGATCCAGCTGCCAAGATGTATGACTATTCATAGAGAGGGAACCCGAAACAAAGGCAGTTCTCTACAGGGAGATCATAACCTGAGGTATAACCAAAGTTCTCCAAGGGGTCTTCACACATCACAATGTCCAAGTGTTTTGTTTGTCTCAAAACTGACGACCATAAAAATTCTCTCTTCACTCTCTATTCTGATGGGAATGGACAAACCTTGCAGCAATTCACACAATTTCTCAGTTTTTTTTTTCTTGGTTTTGGTTCATGGTTAGAAAACAGGATTCCAGACTACAAGTTATACTGTTCAATTCATGCTTAGCGATTTTGTGGTTTAAATAACATGAACAAACCTGAAGACCTGCTTGCACTCCCAAATTCTTTAGACAGATATAGCCAAGAAAAACAGAATTTGGGCTGTAATGTTAGACTTCATTACCAACTCTTGATTGCACTTAGGATGTTGCTTCTCTCCTACCACACATATTTTTCCTCCTCCTTTTCCTCTTCTCCTCTTAAGGATGTGCATTGTGGTGCAGTGGATATCGACTCGGAATGACAAATTCAGGTGCCGAGTTCGAATTCCAGTTGAATTTCTTGCATTCACTTATGCACAAATACCCTTGGGAAAGATATTAATTTGTCTCTTCCCCTGCATTAAATAATAGGACAGATTGGGTTCTATAGTCTTGGCTGGCAACCAGTCTACCACAGAAAGCAATGACAACCTACTGTGGGATAATCTTCTGCCCAGTCAGTCATGTCTCTTTTGAGACATGATCGCCCAAGCATATATCATGTATGGCACTTAACTGACTAACTCTTCTATTAACTCTGACAATCACAAACCTTGTGTATAACTAGCATCCCAAAGCCAAATTAAAAAAAACAAATAAAACTACTGAATCTTCTCACCTACATCCAACTTACTATAGGCATTTCTTTTTACCTCTGGTATTTGTCGATAAAAAGTCACTTCCTGATTTACACATTTTCTCTGCTTGTATCAAGCTGAGCATAACTGCTTCCTTTATTTATTTATTCAAAGCAAATGATTCTTGCCGAACACTAGCAATGTCACCTGTCATTGTCAATTTGAAAGAAAATATCTTTTAGGATCATTTTTACTGTTATCTTCAGCTGGATAATTTTATTCTGCCGCCACATTAAACTGACCTTGTGCCAAATACTGCCACAGAAGATAAATATCAATACAGAACTTGGTTTACTGTTCAATTCTTTCTTACACACACACGTACACTACTGGCCATAATTATTAGGCCACCCCAGTGTTTAAAAAAAATGATGTATTTCATACTATGTTTTAGTATTTATTGCCAAGTAAATAACTGTAAATGAAAATAAAATGGTTCTTTTGTTAATACTACACTATAACATGTGTATCAAAAAGATTTATAAATATTTAATAATTACATATATTGCAGTTTCATCAATGAAAGAATGAAAAAAATTTAGGGTAATTTGGACAAGTTCATCTTTGCCTCCTTGCCTTGAAAAATTTGGCAAAGTAATAATAACAAAAGAACCATTCTATTTTCATTTGGCAATAAATACTAAAAATAGTATGAAATACATCATTTCTTTAAAAAAAACTAGCGTGGCTTAGTAATTATGGCTGGTCATGTATATATATATATATATATATATATATATATATATATATATATATACATACATACACACAAATAGTAAGAATTAAAGCTGAAGCTTAAAATATAAAATAAACCAAGGACTCAATGCCAAAGTCAATGATACCTTAATATAAGAAATTATGATAATATTATTAATACAATTATTTCAAAATTTGATACTCATGTAACAATCCTCAAGTGGATATAATATTATATTGGCCTGATAATTGTTATTATGAAACTCTGAGAATCAGATTCTGATATTTTTTCCATTTTTTTTCCATTTGTGCTGCTGTGGTCACCACTTCTGTCTATGATGTGATGCACAAGAATATATCTAAATCTAAATCTAATCTAATCTAATCTAATCTAATCTAAATCTATCTAAACTTATTTATAAATGGAACTTTCTGTGTGTGTGTGTGTGTCCATTACCTATAGACTCCGAAATGGCTGAACCGATTTTCTTGAGAATTTACACAGTTGTACTATAAGCGTCTGCGAGTTTTTAGGTAGGTTTTGTGTTGAGGTACCTCCGATAAATATCAAAAATTGATAATTGAAAAAATCAGGTTATAGAAGGAGTAGGCCGATTTTAATCAAATTTGATGCACTCATAGACAAAGACATAAGAAATGATATTCAGAAGTTTCAAGGTTGCAGTTCTTACAATAGTGCAGAAAATTTGATATTGATACCAGGAAATCAAAATTTGACTTACATCCATTCATTTTTCTTTCTGTCTACAGTTTCGCTTTAACTGGAAACAACTCTTGCTTTTTAGTCTTTTGTGCCAACGTCCAAAGAGTTTGAGCTCCAGGACCATGGATTAGTTTTAAAGCTTTCATTACACCCGAGCAATGCCATGCTATACTGCTAGTCTAATCTAAATATATCTAAACTTATTTATAAATGGAACTTTGTCTGTGTGCGTGTGTGTGTGTGTGTCCATTACCTATAGACTCCGAAACGGCTGAACTGATTTTCTTGAAAATTTACACAGTTGTATGATAAGCATCTGCGAGTGTTCTTAGCTAGGTTTTGTGTTGAGGTACCCCCAATAAATAGCAAAAATCAATAATCGAAAAAAGCGGGTTATAGAAGGAGTGGTCCGATTTTAATCAAATTTGATACACTCATAGACAAAGACATAAGAAATGATATTCAGAAGTTTCAAGATTGCAGTTCTTACAATAGTGCAGAAAATCGATAATATATATATATATAAAATGCAAGATGTTTGTGTGTGTGTCTGTTTATCTGTCTGGATGTCCTTTATACAAACCCACAATTTTTATCCGATTCTCACCAAACTTCACACAAATATTCTTTAGGCTGAGTCTGAGCTCTAGGACCATGGATTAGTTTTAAAGCTTCCATTACACCCGAGCAACGTCGGGCTATACTGCTAGTACTTTTATAATATTCACTAGCCTTGTTTTTTCAGGGACTGAAAGAATGCATCTCACATTCTAAGCTTTTTTAGCACTTTTTCTTTGTGTAAATAAAAATATTAATTCATATTCTTTTGACTTTTCCTTAGCCATTCTTTTCTTTTTTTTTTTCATCTTTAAGTAAATAGCTCTACCTATGGTAAGTAATGATGGGGCTATCTATATCCTACTGGTACCACCCAATAATGGTAAAGTAACTTTTGGGTTACCCTGTGTTATGGTGCCCTCCTACGAGGAATGGGCTCTTTCTCTTACTATCTAATTACCTGCAGTGTGCAGTTAAAGCTAGCTACAAGTCAGGCAATAAGCAGTGTAACTGTACCATTTGGACTTACTTATTTCTATTTACTTGTGGTGATACTGACCGACAAAAGCGATGGACCGAATGTCTGCACTCTCACGACCAAAAACCAAAACTAGTCGGTGTGCAGCCGGATCGACGCAGATGTCCCGGTTGAAAACTAAAAAGTAATTAAATATTAAATTCCAGTTCGTGGGCCTATGCGAATTTTATTTATCGGCCAATGGGAAGCCCAGAATCAAATACAAATGTGAATTCCCAAATGATCTGCCTCGATCCAAAAAGTCGAAATAAAAAGCTGATACAGAAAGCATTGCCAGACAGAAAGACAGACTGACCCAGACAGACAGACTCAAGAGAGACGAGTGTAATTAGTATCTCCCCTTGACCGACGTCAAGCAGCTTACTATGCTCGTCTCCCTTACCTATCTTTTCCTTTTTTGCTGTCTCAAAACTACTTACTGACCTAAGAAGCAAATGCATCAAAGACATTCCTTACTTACAACGCTCCCACATACCTAAGCATTAATTCTCTTTTCAGCATTATACTGCCATGAACATTTTAATGTCCGTTGGACCCATATTTAAAGAATTACTTTCACTGTAAAAACCTTAATTGATATGTGTATATATAAAATGTTATTTTTTTCAACTCAATTTGCTTTTCTTGATTTACAGTTTTTTTATGACTTATAGTGGACTATCTACAACGAGGCCATATTCCATTAATCTGTAACAATATACAACTACCTTCAAAAGAATGCTACACACTATATACTTATTACTAACACTTACATTGTATATATGTTCTTGTTATACTAATACACTGTTTTGAATCTACCTTCTGTTTTCTGTGAAGTTTCGTCACGACAATTCCACAACAAATTGGCGACAAAGATTTGTGTTACGATTTGCCACACCAAATTGGCGACAAAGATTCACAACAACCTGGATGTTGCATTGTGGTACAGTGGATAATGGTTTGGAATGAGAAATTGGAGAGCTGAGTTCAAATTCAACTCGAGTTCTTTACCTTTACTTATGCACAAATACTCTCGAAAGAAACTCTTTAGAATGATATCAAAATCCACAACAATATTTCATCTTTTAAAAGCCAGTTGTGCTTAATGTAATTTCTAACATATATAAACACAGATTGGAAAAAAAACAATATTGATAAGATAGTGAGGGTTATAAAGCATTGCTTGTTACCTCCAGTCACATTTGCACCTCCCTGGTCAGAGTTTCGGTGGTAGTATGCACCAGCCCTGCATACAAATACCCTTGGGAAAGTTATGAATCCATCTCTTCTTCCCACAAGTTAAGGGTTTAATAGCAGGAAAGATTCAGTCCTATATCCTTGGTTGGCATCCAGTCTACCAGATAAAAAAATAGCTACTGCTGGAATATCTTCTGCCAAGTCAGTTATGAATGGAAAGAGACATGCTTGCTCAAATGGAAATCCCATAAAGCTTGAAGCAGCTAAAATGGTGTTTTACCGAAGGATGCTGCGGATCTCATAGACTAAGCATGTGAGCAATGGTGGGGTGTTGGAAAGAATGGACATGGAAAGGAAATTAATATTGAGCATCAGGAAGAGACAACTGAAGTGCCTTGGACATGCATTGAGGAAGGAGGGCTTGGAGAACCTGATACTAACAGGCCAGATAGCGGGAAAAAGAGACAGAGAAAAGCAGCAGATAACATATTTGAAGGGCCTGAACAGGTGGATGACAGAATGTGGGTTGCGAGATGTTACAAAAGGAAGCATGCTAACAGCCACCAGAGATAAGGAGACATGAAAGGCCATGATCGCCTACGTCCTGAAAGGACAAGGCACATAAAAGAAGATATGGCACTTGAATGACTGACTATATCTATCTCCTAATCCGTTATGTTTTTTTTTTTTAAATCATATTATCACCCCAATCAAGGCGAAAATGCCACTGATGAGCGGGGGGCTACGTAAGAGTGAAAGGACTGGAAAAGAGAAAAACTGGAAACTACATCCTAAACAGGAAACAAGGGATGAGCCTCTTCACCTGTTCAATAGACGTGGGTGGAGTGTGAACCGGGCGATAGTTTAGTCTATCTACTCCAATTGAAAAAATAAAAATAAAATAAAAAAAAAAGAGTGAAAAGATTAGAAAAGAGAAAATCCGGAAACCACAACCTGAACAGGAAACAAGGGATGAGCCTCTTCACCTGTTCAATAGACGTGGGTAGCATAACTGTTATTAATGTAAAAAGTGAAATTAGCAAGCCAAGCTGAAATTCCATTGTGTTAACTCTTGCACTAATTCTCTTGGACATTAATCAATCTCTTCACCTCCCAACATTGAATTAAGTGCTAATAGATAACAGTAGGTCTCAGAGAAGAACAATCTTTGGTAAAGTTTTACAATAGACGTTGCACCCAAAAATAATCGATTTTTTGCCAGAATTCTTTTTTATATTATAATAGATTAAGCACACCAGAGCACAAAATAATAATTTTTTCAATAAAATTTTTTAAAAGTTAATAAGGAAGTTCAGTTTATTACCTAAGTTCTCACCACCATGATGAACCTTCCCTCAGTTTTATATAAATATATTAATAGCAGTTGTTCTAATGAGCTCTCCTTTGTATCTCAGCCACATTAATTTTACTAGATCAGGATTTAGATCTCATTGTTTTACTGTTGAATTAGTTAAATGTAACTGTAAATTTTATTCTAATAGTTTTTCTTTCTTGCACTTTTCATCTGTGTAACTATCTTCTAATTTCTTGCTTCCTTGACACCTACAAAAAAATTAAATGCAATGTTTATCGCAATCCTCTTTCTTCCTAAAGCATGTTCATTAATTCTCATTTTTTCTTGCTAAAATCTTCTCGTTCTTTTTCACTCTCAGTAACCCCTTGCATCTTAGTGGCTTTATTGCCTTACTTAGGGTGAAATGACTAAAAAAAATGTAAATTGTTCCTCCTACAGAAACTGAAACAAAAATATGTTCACACAATGTAATTTATTAAGAAATCTACAGTGTTTCTTTTCTGCATATATTACTATTGATTAAGCACTCCAAACTGCAATATTTAAAAAAAAAATTTTTTTTGTTAATTTTAATAAGTCACATAGTATGAACATATTTTGTTTTGGTTTCCATAGAGAGATCAATTTACAATGAATTTACATAACAAACTGGAAATTAGTATTTTTTAGTGCCTATTGTACAACTGCCAAAGTTTGAATTAAAAAATGTAGAGGAAGTGACAGAAAACCACACAACTATGGCAATTCACACACATCAAAAGAAGCTGTAAAGAGTCATGATTGCCTGTATTCTGAAGGGACAGGAAAATTAACTGATTGATTTGTTTATTTATCCTAGTTTCTACCTGCTTAATTCTATAATCTGGTCTCCTTGCTCATAACCCTGGAGGCAGGGATGAGGAAGACTACTGGTCATTCATAGCTACAAACCAATAAGCTAAGTTCTTGGAGATCTGTTTTTCGGACAGCACTTCACCATTGCAAGAAATGGCATATGTCGAGTTGCCATTGGCAAAAGCCAATATTATTGGACAATTTCTAAATTTCAATATTACTGGGCAATTAAAAAGTTTTTGAGACCACATTTAAGAAAATATTGAAGAAGCAGAATTGGTATGAATATCAGTTCATTCTTGTCTTTTTCTCTTTCTAACCCCTCTACAAAAAGTAAAACATATTGCATGGTGACTTATATATATATATATATATATATATATATATATATATATATATATATATATATATCACTAACCTAGAGAGCCAACAAACCTACCAAGGTTTTACCAAATTGGATCTTCAGGGGAAAGTTAGCTCTTTTTTAGGAGTTTTTCTATTGAACAATTTACTTAAAGGGTTGGTGTTGGTGGAAGTGTTTGCAAACTAGATTTAAAAAGTATTTCCCTATGTTTACATTGGACAACTTGCAGTTTCTATATTTATATTTTTAATTTTAGTATTTTCAATTATTTTAACAATATTTTTAAATTAGCATTAATTTTTAAATTAATAGAAATAGTAGTTATTTTTTCAAATTGTAGTAAAATTATGATGTAAAATTTTTTTTGTACCGTAGATATATCATGGTATATTTGAAATTAAATTTCATAGTTAAATTTTTCCAGGTTTTTCTATGAAAACAGTTTGGTGGTTTGAAATGCTATGATGAGAAATGGTGTCAACATTTATTTCTCATGATATGGTATTTCCTGTTATTTTATCTCTTTGTCATTTTGTTTTCTCTTCTTGCTTTCCATTCGGTTTTTTCTGTTTCCCATTTTTCTTTTTTCTCTTCTTTACATTCATCAATTGTCTATCTTTTCTTTATCCTCGCCTTCCTCTTTCTTTGGGGTTCTTTTTTGAATGAGCAAGAAATCTTTGTAAATCAGCATTACAAATGTCTGTTCTAATATGGACATGTGAGCAAAAAATTAAATAAAAGAAAAGGAATTGTTTTTCGGGGGATATTTTGATGACCTACTGTCGTATCATCTGGGTCTGACGAGCCGCAGTAATAACATCAAAACGTGGTGAAGTATGTATTACCCATTGTAATAATAAAAAAATCTTTTATAGAATATTACTCTGTTAAATTAAATAAATGAATTTAACATTGAGTTCTCTTGAGTTTGTCTCTTTTGGAATTTACCTGGATTGCATACCAAGTGTACTATGTTATATATATATATATATATATATATATATATATGTGTGTATGTATGTATGTATGTATGTATGTATGGAAGAGAGAGAAATAGTTCTATTTATATCAAAGTCAATGTCTACCTTGAGTTTATTCATGTACAAATAATTCTTCGAACATGGGCAATGTGTGTGCTTCATTTCAAACACATTTTATTATTAACCTTTTCTAAGAAAGAATACATGTTGCAGGCGGGGGGGTGGTTGTTGTTTGTTCGTTAAAAGAGGTAATAACCCTAATGTATTTTATCAATCTGCTTACTTTCAGCCCACTTCTTGGTGAATGTGTATGAAAAGTGACTTGTAAGATTGGGCGGTGGAAGGTTGGAGAGAAAACAATCAGAGAAAGAAAATAGAATAAAAAAAAATAGAAATCAAATTCCCACCCTTTATACTACCCTCCCCATTCCTGTCAAAGATTGTTACATGTTACAACCCCTCAGGCAGTGAGGTCATTCCTGAGGGCCGTGGGGTTGAAAAGACAAAATGATTCCGGAGGGAAAGCAAGAATCTGTAAAGATCTAATTAAGTTTAATTTTTTATGAGTTTTTTTTTTTGTTTTTTGTTATTCATATTGTTTTAACTGTCACTAATTCATTTGGTTGTAATTTATTTTTTATTTTTTTTATGTATAAGAACTTTTGCTAAACAGAATTCATTTTGTAAAACTTACCTTCCTATCCAGCTTTCTCCTTCTTATCTTTCTCATTTATTTTTTTCCTTCACAAACCCTTCTGTTTCAAATTCTTATAACTTTTTTTTCGGTTTTAATTTTGAGATGCATTTTACTTTTTTCCTCATTCATTTTGTTTCGTTTCTTTCTTAATATTTTTTAAATTTATTTGTTGCTTTTTTAGCTTTCTTCTTTCTCTTAATGAAAAGAAAATTTTAAAATATTTTTTTCTCTAAAGTGCTTTTGATTTTGCCTTTTCTTCCTAATTTCTTACTCTCTTTACATATTCACATTTATTTTGCTTCTGTCCATTCTCAATGTACTCCTTGTTCATTCTTTTTAATTCATTCTTTTTATCTGTTCATTTCCTTCCCTTCTTTTTCTTTCCTTCTTAATCTTCCTCTCTATTTTCCTTCCCTTAATTATTCTTCCATTTCTTTAATATTTCCTTCTTAATTTCCATCTCTGTCTTTTCTTCCTTTCTAAATTGTTTTTTTAATTCCTTCTTTTATCTTTCCTCTTTACCTCTTCAATTCTTCTTTCTTCACTTTTCTGTCTCTCGTCTTTTTTTTTCTTTATCTTTATCTTTCTTTTCTTCCCTTTTTTTCTTTTCTTTCCGGTCACCCATTTTTCTTGATCCTTCTATTCTTTCTTCCATTTTTTCTTTTTAATTGCTTCAAATTATTTTGTTCTTTTCCTTAATTTCTCCTCTTCATGCTTTTCTTTTTCCTTTTTTTTTCTTTACTTGATTACAACCCATGTCAATTTTCCATTACATATTTATACTTCCCCTTTTGTCATTTTTCAGTTTCATTTTCTTTCTGTGCTTTCTCGTTTTCTTTTAATGCTTTATCCCAATCAATCAATCATTATTTTCTTTATTTCCCTTTTTCTTTCTTTGCAACTACACTTCATTCACAGTCTCCCATTTTAAAGCATCCTCCAGAAAGAAAGAAATTCAAAAATCCAAAGGGAGGTAACTGGAAATAAAATACACTTGAACTGATGAAATGTGGGTGTGCTCGCTTGCTGTTCCTTCCTCCATACAAGTTAATTTGGACTCCACACTTACTCTCAGGTGCTCAGCAAATGTTCTTACCCCACTTGTTAATTAATGGACTTTACCAATCTGGAGCTTATTAGGTTTCTAGCTTATTATATTTTGACTGTTCACAGTCACCTGAATAAAACAACTTCTGAAAAATTTTAATTTGACATGTACTATGATAGGAGGATGTGCGTTGTGGTGCAGTGGATACCGACTTGAATCAACAAATCGGGGAGCCGAGTTCGAATTCCAGTTGAATTCCTTGCATTCACTTACGCGCAAATACCCTTGGGAAAGGTATTAATCTGTCTCTTCCCTCCAGTTATGGGTTAAATAATAAGACAAATTGGGTTCTATAGCCTTGGCTGGCAACCAGTCTACCACAGAAAGCAATGGCAAACTACTGTGGGATAATCTTCTGCCCAGTCAGTCATGTCTCGAAAGAGACATGATTGCCCAAAGTGTGTATCACGTATGGCACTTAACTGACTGACTATGATAGGAAACCATTGCACTGAAAATTTTGAGTCAAATAAATCTTTGATACATTTAAATGATAAACTCCATAAACAATAGACTCAATTGTATCTCTGTCCTTGGGCAGAGTGCAGCTCCATTGTATCTCTGCCAGAGGAAATACATGCATCTGAGAAAAATTACACTGAGAGGTGCCTGATTCCAGGAAACTGTGTCCTGATGCTGTACCACCCTACTGCACTAAAAGGGTGGATTGGTGATTGCTACCGAGGCCAGTTTGACCGACAGTTGAGGGACTGGGAAATTTTTAGCACTTGCCTGTTTGCATGTGTTCAGGTTCTCCACATTAAACCTCAACCATGTGTCTCATCCATGTCTTAGTGAGAAGACAAGGTAAATATTCATACACAACTGACTCATTTATATTGTAACATTGGCAAGACTTCATAGAAACATTTTTCAATTCTGTTAAAGCATTTTACTTTAAAACATTGATTAACATTCATTTTTAGTTTTATTTCTTTAAGGTTTCACCATAGTTTAAGAAAACTTGTCTTTATAATTTATCAATGACCTACTTTTATGAAAGCCAGCATCTTTCTTCAGATCTTGTGAACTGGTACCTCAGAACCACAAAGTACTGGACCGAAAAATAGAAATCACATTATTTGAGGTATTTCAACAGTAGCAACAACTAAAATGCATAGCACATATAACTTGAAGAGAAAATAGTGACATCCTCAAGATAATGATGTTCCATACTAATTCAAACAAAAAGAAGGTTAGAAGAAAAATCCCATCAATACTGGAAAGAGCCATAACATTGACTGGACTCAAGAAACATATTTTCCTGTTAAATTGTTTTAGAAAGAAATATCTTAAACATTTGAACCTAAAGTAGCACTGGATGCTCAATCAATGAATTTCAAATGGCTTCATGTAAGGAAAAGATTAATATTACTTTTATCATTATGCATTGAATACTGCTGCCACATCTGGTCAGGTGCTCCTGCTATTCATCTTGGACTTCTTGACAAAATCCAACAGAGAATCTGCAATGTAACTGATCCCGACCTGGTAGCTCAACTCCAGTCACTTTCTCACCGATGTAATGTGGCTTCCCTCTGTCTCTTTTACAAACACTTTCATGGCTTCTGCTTTGATGAGCTTAGCTCCCTGATGCCCCCTCTACAGGAATTTAGTCGAGTTACTAGACTAGGGGCTGGGTCCCACCCCTTTTACAGTGAAACTGATCAAATGTAACCACAAATGCTACTATCTTTGCTTGCCCTTCCCACCTGTGGAATTCCGTTCCATATACTTACTTCCCTGACAGCTACAATCTCCAAGAATTTAAATGCAAAGTCAACTGCTTATCTCCTTGATTTGCATCCTTGCCATGAAAACCCTTGTATCGTGGTCTTCTTCCTTTCCACTCTACTCTTATGCAGCCCTCTTCACACCAGTGTTCTCATCCTTCTCTTACCAATTCTCTGACACCCATAACTTGTTTCTCTTTCTCATCAATCACCTCTTATGTAAGCCCCTGTGCACCAGTGGCAGTTCTGCCTTGCTTGGAGTGAAATAGAAAAAAAAATTATGACAATGAATGTTGTTTCCATATAAGGAGACATTTAATGACCATTTATTAGATTTTCTTGTTTTCTACACCTGTTGTTTATTACCTCCCACTGCAGTTTATAACATTTTCTTATTTTTTCTAACCCTCTTCTTTATTATGACCCCACCTATTATTTGGCACCTGAGGCTAAAAGAACATGTGTCTAGTGGGTAAGATAGTTGGGTATGTTTCACTAGCACCAACGATCAGTATTCAATAAGGTAGGCACTTAGAATACTGTTCTTCTAAGCAAGAAAATCATACCTTCTTGGATGATGGTGGGAGCAGGTCAACTGATACAGTCACCGACTAATCTCTACACATGGCCTTGTACTGAAGAAAAGAACAAGTCAAACTTAGTACATATACAAGAATGTGTGGATAGGTTTACCTCATCTTGTCTAAAAACAGACTTCACAAAATGTCACCCGGTAGCATGGCAATCAGTGGCATAAAAAGAAAGGACTCTTTCACTTTGGCATTCAGTAGCAACAAGTCAGAAATC
Source organism: Ascarosepion bandense (assembly GCA_037127315.1). Lineage (NCBI taxonomy): Eukaryota > Metazoa > Mollusca > Cephalopoda > Sepiida > Sepiidae > Ascarosepion > Ascarosepion bandense. Next base: position 5,129,346 of record JBBBDQ010000766.1, read on the forward strand.
ATCTCTGCCAAATCTCATCCAAGATACAACCCAAAAATACTTTGGGCAGGTTATTGACATCATAACATTATAAAATGTTCATATAATAATTAAAAACGCCATCATTGAATCTCAACACAGCAACTCATCACAAATGCTCAAAATTTCCTTTACTTTCTTTTACACATGCATGCACCCGGTCGAACAATGAATAATGGACCATTTCAAATATTTCCACATGATATCAAATGGTTTTGCAGGCTCCTATGAAACATTGATGAACTGTCTCTACACTATTAAAATTTACTGCATAAAAAAAAACTGTTTTAAGTGGCCCCACAGATAAAAATACATAGGATTGAGGTTGGGGAAACATGCAGGTTATGGAACTGGTCCTTCCCTATCTATCCATCTTTCATGGACTTCATATGAATTTTTGTCCTTGTTTTGGTGTGAGGAACCTGCCTCCAAAGTTTGTAAATGTATTTTTGATAAACACTGTGTATATATTAATTATTTCACTGCAAGTAAGGAAATAAAGCCACTAAGATTGCAAGTGGTTACTGAATATGAGAGAATATGAGAAAAAATACTATTCAGGAGAGAAAATGATAAAAGGAGATAACGATTGGCATTGAATTTAAATTTTGGATGATCAAAATTGATTAAAAAGTAAGACGCCAAAGAGTTCCACAAGCTAGAAGTAGAAGAGAAGAAACTGTTAGCATAGAACTTATAGTTATATCTAGCCATTTCAATTATAAAGCATTGAGACATTGCCAACAATTTCGTTCGGCACTTACATTCATAAAGTCTGGGTACCATAGAGGAGATTTCATCAGAACAATTACAATGAAAATATTTGCAGAAAAAGCATAGGGAGGCTAAATTATGTTTTTGGTAAATAACTGAAACTGAGATGCCAGGTTAAGACCAAGAACATAGCAGATTCTTCTTTGTATTTTATCAGAAACAAATAAATATATAAAGCAAAAGCATCAAACCAGACATGGCAGTATTTCAATATATATATATATATATATATTTTTTTTTTTTTTTTAATTATACTTTAGAACATGTACAAACATGTTCTAATGTATAATTTATAATAAATATTCATTGCTTTATTTTTATATTGAGCACTGTTTTAAATTAATGTTTTGAATGTTGCAAATATTTTCTTTGTTCCTTATTCATTTAGCTATAATATATATATATATATATATATATATATATATATATAAAGAATAATTAATAATACCATTCAGATGACTATTTTAGATTTAAGTGTTCTATGCTTAGAGTCTTTCACACAAAATCAAACTAAATTCAGCAACCTCCAAATTAGTAAATTCAGTTCAGAAGGAGCTGCTTGCTTCTGGCAACTTCAATAGAACTGTTGCCAATTGTCAACTCACTTTTGCCAACATGTTGACACCAAGGACACAAGCAAAACGTTTAAATGACTTCTTTGCATGTAAATACACTCTTCTTATTCATTCATATACATATCTAAATCAAGCTATTCAAAAAATCATTTAATTCGAAACCTTTTATTTTTTTAAAATTTTAGAATTACATCAGCCCACTTTGCTGGCTTGTATCTTAACTTTTTTATTTGAACCTTCTGTAAAAATTAACATTTTATCTTCTGGTAAAGGGCCATAACTCTTCTTAGCAGTTTTGTTTCTCTCATTCTGTTTTTTCAGAAATTTTTATGCCAGCAGAGCATGAAAAATACAAATTAACATTTCTCTGTTCACGGTTTTTCTTCTGGATGTGAGTTATGACTCTCCACAACTAACTGCATTTTATTCCTTTCAGTAATTTTATTGTTTTTATTTTATTCCTTCCTATATTTACACAAACCTGTTAATATTCTTCTTTTATGTGCCGTGTCTCTTCAGAACATAGGCAATTATGGCTCTTCACATCATCCTGCCCCTTGTTGCTCTTGATATATTTTGTTCTGTTATTTCTCCCAAACCCTGCTCTGGCATCTATTTGTTTAAGCCCATCAAGTATGTCATGCACTGTTTCCTTCTATCCACCCTGTGAGTATCAGATTCACCAAGCCTCCTTCTTCATTATGTGTCCCAGAAACTTCAGCTGTCTCTTTCTGATGTGAAATATAAATTTTCTTTTCATTTTTATTCACTTCAAAATCTTGTCGTTGTTCACATATTCGGTTCATGGTATCCTTAGCACCCTTCTGCAGAACCACATTTCTGTTGCTTTGTGTCTTCCCTTTGTCTTTGAGGAAATTGTCCAGCATTTGCCGTCATATAGAACAGGTTTTACATAACAGTCCAAAACTCTCTTCTATGTTTCCAACAAAATTTTCCTGTCTTTAAATACTATACTCAGCTTTTGAAATGCACCATTCATTACTGTTTTTTTTTTTTACTTATGCTGTATCCTGTTGCATTATAAATATCTGCTCTGATATGAGAGCACTATCACAGTCATTGGAAACCTGTCTAGGCTTTTGTTTACAATGTCAAAATATAACCAACTACGGTTGGATGGTTTGCAGCTAAATTATCTATCTCCTTTGCATCGATGAAAAGTGTAGTTGGTGACATACAAAAATAACAATGGTCAACAGTCAGTTCACTGGAAAGAGTGTTTCAATAAAAAAAAACATTGAAGAGAAGGTGTAGAGTAGAAATAAAATGCCTCATTAGATAATGGGGAACTTCCACATGCATTTGCTGGAGGGCAGAAGTTCCCTTCTCTAGTGTCATATAAACAACTGAGTGACAAGGGACTGAGTGTATTTTTGTGTTGGTGTCTTGTTGGTACAAGAATAAAGTAATTCAGACTATAAACTGCATCCGGCAGCAAGGCCTCTGATTGGGAAGTTGTTAGGAGCATGGAATCACCTCTTAATTGCTGTTGTTCTCAGGCCCACCCTGATTCGGAGTGGTAGCACCTGTTAGGGTCCCTGCAATGGGGCAAATAGTTAACCCCCAAACTGGGGTCAAAACACTATGAAAGTACATAAAAATAGACTTTTATAGAAAAATATACATTTTTTAAAGAAAAATATTCCCAATAAGACATTTTTGAAAGAAAAATATTACCAACAAAACATTTTTGAAGAAAAAAAAATGAAAAATTGTCATAATGAATTTTTGAATGAAAAAAATTTATTACCAGCAATAAATGTTTGAATACAAAACTAGAATACATTTTCAGTTTTCTAAAATAAAAAACAATTTTTTCATTAAAGTCTGACTAAATCAACCTTCTCACTATAACTAAACATTGAAAAAATACATTAAAACCCCACCTTTTTGGTATTAAATAACTCATAGAGGTTTATATGCCGTTAAACAAAACTTAAACATTAAATTAATTCAGAATTACTACAACCATTGTTTTTGTGGTTATTTTACAAAAGGCAATTGGAAATTACTGCAATAACCCTTTCAAAAACAAACATGAGAATTCACAACTCAAAAAATTAACATATACGTGCATAAAAGAATACATGTACAATTAGATTGAAAAAAAAAATGAAAGAATTTGCCCTTTTAACAGTAGTGCAGTGTTTAGAGTCAGTCTAACAGGATCTAGTTCTTAGCATCCATAATTTAATCCTATTATCTAAGCCAGGAGAATAGATTTCTTATTGTTTTAGTTTTGATCAAAATAGTTCTTATGAATCAAAAAGTGAATTGTATATAGAGATTAAAAAACAGACATTAGAGAATTCTAATGAGATTAGTTTGAATGATGTCGGACTGGGTGCTAATTAAGACATTGTTTTTTCTTTGGTGATATTCAAGAATGCAAGCTTACCTTTAAGATATAAAACTAAATGTCTCGTTATAATCTATTAATTTTTAAGTTTTCTTGTTTGTCATAGACAAATGCAATAAGATCTAATTTTGAACTTAATCTGAACTGACGACTCCTGTCATCCATGAAAAAGTTTAATTCTCTACTGCATGATATCAAATGAAATCATTATCATGTTCAAAAATTGATATATTCTGTTTTACATACACTATAGGCAAAGGTTTGGGCAATCATTTAAATTGAATAATTAGTAAGTATCTGACCTTCTTTATTCAACCCCTACTAAGGTAGCTGCTGAAAGTATTTAATCCATTTGTGCATAACCTCCAATTTTTAGAAAGGGATTTACTTAATATTTTAAAATTTGTAGTCCCTACATTGGCATTTAACCAGCAACATAGATTAGGCAAAAAGACATAAAATTTTAAGGACACTTTATGGTGTTATTATTGTAGATATGATAAAACTCTTCAGTAATAGAATATCCCTGAGGCCTGAAGAGGGCTAGTAAATTAGTTCATGAAAAGGCACACAACCTTTACATTTTAGATGATTCTTCAAAATCCAGCCTTGGTATATATATATATATATATACTAGCAGTATAGCCCGGCGTTGCTTGGGTGTAATGAAAGCTTTAAAACTAATCCATGGTCCTGGAGCTCAGAATCAGCCTAAAGAATATTTGTGTGAAGTTTGATGAGCATCAGATAAAAATTGTGGATTTGTATAAAGGACATACAGACAGATAAACAGACACACACACAAACATCTTGCATTTTATAGATATATATTATCGATTTTCTGCACTATTGTAAGAACTGCAACCTTGAAACTTCTGAATATCGTTTCTTATGTCTTTGTCCATGAGTGTATCAAATTTGATTAAAATCAGACCACTCCTTCTATAACCCGATTTTTTTGATTATCGATATTTATCAGGGGTACCTCAACACAAAGCCTAGCTAAGAACACTCACAGACACTTATAGTACAACTGTGTAAATTTTCAAGAAAATCGGTTCAGCTGTTTCAGAGTCTATAGGTAACACATACACACACACACACACAGACAAAATTCCATCTATAAATAAGTTTAGATATGTGTGTGTGTGTGTGTGTTATTATTATTATTACCTTGCAAAATCTTACAAGGCAGCCAGGAAGACTTTGCTTCGGCCAGCCAATAATAAGAAGAGACTAGCATGGGGAAGAGAGCACAAAAACTGAACACCAGAACAGTTCATTTGATGCACATGTTATTGTGCAGTATTAACAAAAGAACTATTCTATTCAGAATTATCCACTTGGCAATAAATACTACAGTATGAAATACATCATTTGTCTTTTAAACTGGGGTTGCCTAGTAATTATGTCTGGTAGTGTATTTATATATATTACAATTATATTTACTCTGTACAAGGACCTGGAGCTACTCAAGGTAGGAGGTTACAGACAATTAGATACAGTTTATATAGCTACATACGGAAGATAAGGGTAAACCCAAGACTTGAAAACATTGCAGCTCCTGCCCATATATGGTAACAGTACTCCATTTTAAGCCTGATCTGGCTATAGACTTTGAAAAAAGAGTAGCTACTTATGCATCTACGCATTGTTCGTTCAGTAATGAATATGAACACTCTCGGCTACTGGCGTGTGTTTACATTGTAACACGCTAAAGTCCACCTTACTCTACTGAGCGCTCATAGCTCAGATGTAAAATTGCTGACTGATGTCAATTCAGTCTGGTTTCAATCCTGGCTAGAAGCAATCAGATGTCTAACCGTACTGATGAGCTGTAATACAACAAAACAGATCTGTCTGCGGATGACTATATATATATATATATATTATAATCATTTCACTCCAAGCAAGGTTGTTGTTAGTGCACAGAGAGAGAAAAAACAGAGTACAGGGGATATCAAAGAAAGTGTGGGAGGTTGATGGCATTTAGGGAAGTAGAAGGTGGTAACTGATGTTGAATTTCAACTTTTGAAGATTGTAGCTATCAGGGAAGCAAGTATAGGGAAGGAAGTTCTACAGGCAGAAAGTGTGAGAAAAGAAACTCTTGGAGTAGAAGTGGCAGTTATATTTGACTATTTTGATGGTAAAATGTTGTGACCTTTTGTAGCAATTGGCTGTCTAAGTGTACTGATGAGCTGTGATACAGCAAAACAGATCTGTCTGCGGACGACTGTATATATATATACATATATATATATATATATATATATATATATAAATAAATAAACACAGGGAGTGATGGATAATGTATCAAGTAAATTATGCAAAAATGAAAACATCGCTGACATCTCATTTTAACAGACATATTTTGCAAAATTACATAAAAAATATCTTGAAATACTAAAGAGTAAATTTATTCAATAAAATTTATTCAATAAAATGTGTGTCATTTGGCAGGCTTCAAACCTGTGACTCCTATTGTCATTTGTGGTTGAGAGGTCTAAGAAGCGCCAGATCACTTGGTGGCTTCCCCTATGTGGATAGGAGTTGCAGGTTTGAATCCTGCTGAATGACACACATTTTTGTAACAAAAATTTATCATAAATAATCAGGCCGGTACAAATAAATATATAATACTGTTTGATTATAAACAGAATATGTACTTAAATACGAGTATCGATCAAAAATAATGTTCAAACAAATTATTTCATATATAT